>JBBBDQ010000910.1:0-152500 GCA_037127315.1 Ascarosepion bandense | reverse complement strand
CATGTAACTATATATGTGCATATGCCTTGTATATATTGTTTACATTTTTGTTAAAGCAATATTGTGTGTGGTTGTGTTTTATTAGTTTACAAAGCATGTTTAAAATTTTAAAAAAAAAAAAGTTTTAAAACATTTCTCTTAATTTTGCAGATGGTTGTGGATATTTATGCACAAAAACAAAGACAATTTACAGCCAAGATCAGAAGAAAATCTACATAACAAAAAAAAAAACCCAATTACATGAAATATGAAGTCATGAATTTCAACAGAAAACGAGATTTGCCTCTTAGTGCTAAAGTTGGGTCTATCCCAAAAAATTATACGAAATTCTTCCAAAATGAACAGATTTTAAAAACAGGCCTGCCTAGACGAGGCTTTTTAGCCCAATATTTTAACACATTCATTTTCTCCATTAATAAGGATCCAAATGCCAATAGATAACAAAACCTAATTAAATGTCACAAGCAAATGTGGTTGAGCTTTGTACATTTCGTACGATTTTTTCCAACATAAATAATTTGTCAGCAAATGAAAGCGGAGATTACAAAATTAAAATTAGCACACCAAAAACTCTGGCATGATAAAATCTGAACATCATTGATCTTTAGAGACATTCTACAATTTTAACCTTGTCTGTAGCAGTAGTTGATAAATAGATCTAATTAAGGTTGACTGGTACAGGCCGAGGAATCTCTTCAACACTACAAGAGAAGAAATGGTCAGTAATTGATCTTTTCAATCTTTTGATTTTATCAACAGCAACTGAAGTCCCAAAGTTTTACGGTTTTGTCATAGGAGCCAGATACAATGATGAGATCATTAAACTGTAAACAGGTCACACCATCTGAATGATTCCGTAGGGTTATCAAACGTTTTCCTGTCTCCAAATTCCAAACCTTAAAAATGAAAAATTATAACATTCAATTAAAAAGTGGAATCATCTTTTGTAATTAATAGCTTTTATCTATTTAAATTGAAGAAAGTTAAGGAGCATTATTAAATTCAATATCTAGATAAAGAATTGATCTTCATGGGTTTGTGTCTTCAAAGCTGGTGGTTTGGAGTAAAATTCTTTGATGTTAATGGTTTTCTCAAGTATTTTTTTTTACACTAATGATTTTCTCTGGCACTCCATATTACTACGCAAGGAATGAGGATCATACACCCCAGTAATTGTAAAGGGTTTGGTTCAAAATTCTTAGAACCTAAAGAAGGCCAGAGTGTACAACTGCCGAAACAATGTATAAATGGCAACAAAGATGAGGGCAATAGTTCGAATAATGTAAATACTACCACATCTCAGAAATATAGGCAAATACTGAAATTTTTATATTTGTGTAAGTTTTTATATTAAACACACACTGTATACTGACATAAAACACACATAAAAATTCAAAAGTACTTGGGAAGAAATAAAAAAAATAACGTAAAATAAGAAATAATATGAATTTTGGCAAATTTACCAATAACACAAAACAACTTATTCAGAAATTTGAAAGATTTAATAAAAAAATTTATAGACAGAACTTGTCTATATATAAAAAAAAGTTTTTAAATATTTTAAAAATTAAAAATTCCCAGCGTATCTTTTTCATGTGCAATCACCTCAACATAAACAAGCCTAATCTGACGAAGTCCTAAGAGATGAAATGTGTGACATGAAAACTTTTTCCACTTTGTCATACATATTTCCCCCAAAACTGTTACTGAGATATATAGATATGAAAAATATTAGGGGGAATAATATCTGACAAAAGTCTAAAAAAAAAAATCCCATTTGATGTGTTTTGTTCTTTAAGACTTCATCGGACTAAATTTATTACATTGGTGCAACTACACATGTACATGAACAAGGGATGCTAGGAATTTTTTTTTTGTATATAATCTAGCCAATTTCATTTAGATTTCATTTCTTATTGAATATCCAACATTGTGATAATTGAATAACTAGGAATGGTGAAATGTTTTAAGAGCCAGTGAGCAAAATTACTGTAGATGACCTTGTGATCAGGGCACTCTCTAAATCAGGTGAAGCCAATGATGGCCTGCGATCAAATTTCATATAACCCTCCCCAACAATCCTCTATCATAGAATGTATTACTTATGACCTGCCAGTATTTTTTTTTTTTTTTAAATCATTTCACCCCGAGCAAGGCAGAAATGCCACTGATGTGCAGGGGGCTACATAAATGTAAAAAGATTAATTAGAAAAGAGTGAGGAGTACAAACTAGTTAGAAAGGAACAATAGAAAGCTGAGAAAGCAGGTGCGATGACAGATACATAGGTGGAGAGAAAGGGAAGGTTATACAGGGGTGGGGAGAGAGCTAGAGTCCAGTGGTTAGTAGATGAGTATTGACTTTGCATTTAAATTTCTGGAGGTTGTAGCCGTCAGGAAAGCAAGAATACGGGAGCGAGTTCC
Source organism: Ascarosepion bandense (assembly GCA_037127315.1). Lineage (NCBI taxonomy): Eukaryota > Metazoa > Mollusca > Cephalopoda > Sepiida > Sepiidae > Ascarosepion > Ascarosepion bandense. The sequence goes on along the minus strand of JBBBDQ010000910.1, from coordinate 150,079 downwards.
ACAGGTGGGAAGTGCGAGAGAAGAAGCTGCAGGAGTAGAATTGTCGTCTGCATTTGGCTAACCTGACTGTGAATGGGTGGGACCCAGTTGCCAGTTTGGTTGCACAAGTAAACACCTGTTGAGGAGGCATCAGTGACTTAAGTTCATCTGAGCAGAAGCCATGAAAATATTGTCAAGCAGAGTATGCAAAGTACACACCTAAGAAATGCAATTTCATGTTTTACTAAAAGATGGTAGCAGCACTGTGTGGCCAGCTCTGGCAGTGTGAAACTGACCTTGGCCTTTTCCAGCCAATTTCAAAATCACTGTCCTTGAACCAGACCTGCCTAACATCCTGCAGTCCAGATCTCAGTACTGCCCTTTACATTACTGCAGGAGAGTTATTAATTTTGGTCATCAGAGATGAATAAATTCTAAAATCTTGCTGAATTAAATTTGTTTTCTGTTGGTTAAAATCAGTTAAAAATATATTTGAACACTTGAACTTGTCATATAATATGTAATGTTTAAGATTAATTCGAGATATAGCTTCCTGAAGTGCTTTTTTCTTGGAGATCTAACTTCATCTTATATGGGTTTCAGATATGACAGACTGAGTGATTTTGGTAAGACCTATTTAAATTTATTAGTCATCCATGTGAAGAAATGAAAATTTGCAATAAGATTTTCATAAGATTTTCATAAGATTTTCATAAGATTTTCATAAGATTTTCATAAGATTTTCATAAGATTTTCATAAGATTTTCATAAGATTTTCATAAGATAGTTCATTTGCATTTAATTTTAATGGTTCAAAGAATGGCAAGCAGAATGGCTGACCCTTATGCATATTCACCTCATCAAATATAGCCCACTTTGAAAAAAGTTTGGACACCCCTGCTCTAAACATTTTTTGTCTTAATAAATTGTTTTCTCCTTTAATTTTTTGTCAAAATTGTGGCCAGTCTCATTACAGTGAGCAACTAATGCATTTGACATATTGTTTTGTAAAATGTTTCTTTTGTATTAATATAATCTATTATTTAGATTCCTTGAGGTTTCTACTATGTATTTTTCGTGATGATTACTACAGGTGATTGAGTAAATTCCTCCTTCAAGTTTTAGTCAATACTAAACAAAACAAGAAGCTAAATCTTTTATTGTTTTAAAGGTAGTAGTAACAAATTTTATGTTGAGTTTAGTAGTTGTGATAGTTGGAAGGAAAATATATTTTTTCAATTTATTGGGTTTGTCAGGAAGGGCCATTTTTCTATTTTATAATATTTTGTGAGCCATTTTATTATACATTCATTCTCAAGCAAACTACTAGATATACTGAACTGAAATATGACACCTGCCCCGCCACCCAAGAGTGTGAGGAAGGAGTAGATTAGAAGGCCTGCTAAAATGTTAGATCTTAAAGATAAAATGGCTACCGAAGGGTATTATTTGAACATTTTTGCAAATTCATTGACATGAAAACAAAGAACTTGTGTGCTTTTTAGATTATGTTATAACATTAATGCATTTCAAAGATGCTCATATTTTCTTCTTTATAGAAGATGCAAACTATGAAAGATAACTGGTAACCACAATACAATTTAGTTAGAGCTGTTTTGAAACCAATGTAAAATCTGATTTGCATTCATGCATTTAATAGGTACCAGTTGTAATTATTTGTGATACTAGTGAGGATTATTCAAAAAGATTTTGTATGAACACAAAATCAGAATTGGCAAGAGAATTACTCTGCAGTCACTTTGAAACTTGTGGATTTGACAAAACACATCAAAGTGCAAAGTAAAAAGAAATTGAAATGGACAGAGAGAGTAAAACAGAAAACAGATTTTAAGACAAAAATAGCAAAAAGAAAGAAAAGTCAAAAGAATGAGTGGTTGAAAAACATTCAAAAATATATTAAAAAGTGAAAGGAAATCCATACTTTGATTGTCTTGTCATCAGCAGCACTTACTACTCTCCAGGAATCAGCTTGGAGACACCTGAAAGCAAAATTATTACTTATCAATCAACATTGTCCCAATTTACATGTCAATAAGTTAAGTGCCATACGTGATACATGCTTTGGGCAATCATGTCTCGAAAGAGACATAATTGACTGGGCAGAAGATTATCCTGCAGTAGGTTACCATTTCTTTCTACAGTAGACTGGTAGCCAGCCAAAGCTACAGAACCCAATTTGTCCTATTATTTAACTCATAACTGGAGAAAAGAGACCAATTAATACCTTTCCCAAGGGTATTTGATAGCTAATGTAAAATTAAGTTTCTTTTTGTTTTGTTTAAGAGATTCTATTTGTTTGGCTTTTCAGAAGTGATTCATCTTAAATTGCCAGAGAAATTAAACATTTTCTTACTAGTTTTTCCTAAAAATATTATCTCTTAAAGAAGATTAATGAATTAACCTGAGATGTATTATAGCTTTCTGGAAGTTCTTTTTTTCTCTGACACATTTTACTTCATCTTATATGGGCTTCAGATATGACAGGCTGAATGATTTTGGTAAGACCTGTTTAAACTTATTTGTCATCCATGTGAAGAAATGAAAATATGCAATAAAATTTTCATAAGATAGTTATAATATCATATGCCCCCCCATCCTCTATCATAAAATGTATCACTTACGGCCTGCCAATATTGTTATTCAGAGTATGTAAAGTACGCACTTAAAAAATGCCATTTCATGCTTTATCAAAAGATAGCTGCAGCACTTTTTCCAGCCAATCTCTAAAGTCATTGCTTTTGAATCAGGCTTGGCCTACATCCTGCAGTCCAGATCTCATTATCACCCTTCACATTACTGCAGACAGGTTATGTTTTGTCATCCAAGATGAATAAATTTTAAAATCTTAGTGAATCAAATTTCATTTATGTTGATCAATTTTTAACTAAAATTACTTAGCAGCTTCTTCTTCTATGTGCCCTGTCCCTTCAGGACGTAGGCGATCATGGTTCGGCCGCTTCCAGTTTTGTCCTCATTTTCGATGATATTGTCCAGCATTCACTGTCGTATTGAAGAACTGACATCATGTAGCAGTCTAGCACTCTTTTCTTCGTTTCTATTGAGATTTTCTTGTGTGTTAGTATTTTGCTCATCTTCTGGAACATGTCCTTTGCCATGCCAATTCGCCTTCGGATCTCCGTGTCACACTTTCTATCTTCTGTTAGAACAATTCCTAGGTACAAAGTTTCGTACTTGCTTGATTCTGTTATCTCCCACCTGTATTTGGCATTTTGGGCTGTATCTTTTGCTGATGACCATGCACTCAGTTTTCTTAAAGTTTATTTGTAGTCCCTTTTTGTCACTCTCCACTGCTACTTTCTGTATGAGGTCTTGTAGTTTCCTTTCCGTGTCCGCAATCAGCACTGTATCATCTGCATACCTTATGTTGTTCAGGTTGTGGCCTCCAATAACAAATCCTGGCGTGTCATCTAGGGTCCTCAAAATATTCTCGCTGAATAGGCTGAACAAATCCAGTGAAAAGACACATCCTTGTCTTATGCCTTTTTCTATCTTTGTGTATCTAATGAGATCATTACCTGTCCGTATGCAGGCCGTTTGCTGCCAGTAGAGATTCTTGATTATTCTTATGTCTTTCCCGAAAATGTCGAGGCTGCCTAGCATCTCCATCAATTCTTTGTGTCATATTTTGTCAAATGCTTTTGCGTAGTCAATGAAGCATAGGTACAAGTCTTTCTTCATTTGTAATGCCCTTTCAGAGAGCATCCTAATCATGAATATGGCATTCCTTGTTCCAGTGTCTTTGACGAACCCGCACTGTTCCTGCCCTATCTCTGGCCTGATTCTGCTTCTCGCTCTATTCATCAGGACTCTGACAATCAGTTTTGTGATGTGACTCATTAAGCTGATAGTTCTGTGTAGTTTGCACCAGGTTTCTTCGGCAGTGCTATAAATATCGACTTGCATAGGTCGTCTGGTATTATTCCGCTGCTATAAATTTCGTTTATTATGTCAGTAATCTTTTCTATGCCATATTCTTCTAAGGCTGTCAGCAGATCTATCACTATGCCGTCTGGACCAGGTGCTTTGTTTCTGTTCATTTTGGCCATTGCAGCTTCCACTTCGGATTTTAGTATTTCCGGTCCATCCATCTCCTTGTGTATTCTTGGTTGTTCTCTCTTGTCGCAAAAGAAATCCTTTATATATTCTTCCCATCGCTGGAGTATTTCCTCTTTCTCTAATATGATTGTTCCTTCCTTGGATTTTATGCATCCTGTTGAGGAGCAGGTTTTTTGTCCTGTCAGTTCTCTTATCTCTTTATGCATCTCGGCTTTGTTGTTCCTGCTCAGTCTCTACTTCTGCGCATTTGTTGTTGAGCCATTCCTCTTTGGCTTGTCTGCATTTGTTCCTTATCTCCCTGTGAAGTTTCTTGTACTCTGCTCCGTGTCTTGGCGTTATTTTTTGTCTCCTTTGCATCATGTGGAGGATCTCTTCGGTCATCCACTCGTTTTTTCTTCTGTGTCTGATTTCCTTTGGAGCTATGTTGTTCGCTGAGGTCACCATCGCTTCTTTTAGTGAATCCCATTTTGAGTACCCTTTTCCAATTTGTTCTTCATATTTCTTTCTCATGCTGTTATTGTTTTTTTCTGCAGGGTGAGATCGTCCTCTAGCATGTCGTATTGCAGCCTTGGTGATATGCTGGGCTTCTTCAGTCTTCGTAGTTTCACTTTTAGTTTGCAGATGACTGGGACATGGTCACTTCCGCAGTCAGGACCAGGGTATGTTTTGCATTGATCACTGCGTTCTTGAATCTCTTGTTTATAGTTATATAGTCTATTTGGTTCTTCATGTCGCCTCCTGGACTTCTCCATGTCCATAAATGTCATGGGTGTTCTCGGAACCAGGTGTTAGTAATAACCTGGTCACTGGCTGAGCACTATTGGATCCATTTTTCTCCTCTTTCGTTGCGCTCTCCTAGTCCAAAGTTGCCGTTCGTGTCTCCTTCTCTATCTTTACCTACCTTGGCATTTAAGTCCCCCATTATTATTCCTAATTTCTTGGCTTTTGCACAGAGCCTTGGCACTGTCCAGTATTGAATAGAAAGATTCTATTTCATCCCCTGAGCTTTGAGTTGTCGGTGCATAAACTACTATAATAGCTATATTGAAGGGCCTTCTCCACAGTTTAACCAAGAGGACTCTCTCTGACAGTTGCCAGTATCCAAGTACATATCTCTTCACTTGTTTGTTTAGTATTAAAGCGACCCCTTTTTCATTTTTTTTTACCTCCTGCATATATTATCCTGTGGGTGTTGCTACTGAAATCTCCGTTATTAAGCCATCTTGTTTCACATATGCCTAGGATGTTGATATTCAGTCACAGACCATAAAATAAAGCATTTCTCCAATGAAATTTGAATTTGCATTTTTTTCCCTTGAAAAGTCAGTTTGTATATTATAGTTGTCATGGAAATTAAGCTATGAAGACATTTAATCTACCCAAGTTAAGCCTGGAAGGCTAAACATCAATTAAAGTTACACCACTACTAACCATGGGTATATTATACCCAATTTTGTAAATATCAAAAAAATATTAAATATAAATCTTTATTTGAAATATTTTACATGCAGGCACTTCAAACTTTGTACTTTGAGTCAACATTAATAGGAACTGAAAAACATTTTTTAGGTAAGAAAATCAGGTTCTGAAAATTGTAATTAAATCGTAATTAAGATGGCGTCATTTGTGCTGGTTACTATATACCCATGGTTAGTGTTCTCAGATTAAATTAATCTCAGTTGAAAGTTTGTCAGAGGTTAAACTTATTTTCCAATTTGTGCTGCTTATTAACAACCATAGCATGATGATCCAATAGTTGCAATAAAAAAAACAAGTGAAATGAAAATGGAAGAAATTCTAATCAAAATTAATAATTGTAACAAGTTTAATCAGTTCTTAAGAAAGAAAAAAGTGAAATATGCAGGATGATTGAAAAGTAACTCTTTGTTTTATGTATGAATGGCCAGCCAAGAGTCCTGACTTAACACTGACTTTTTTTGCTGGGATTAGTTAAAAAGAGAAAGTCTAACAAACCAAGGCTTTAGAAGTACTTGAAGGGTGAAGACAAGAAGTTATATCTTCCATATCACAAGAGTTCCTGAAAAAAAGAAATCAGTTGATATGATTCCTAGATGGCTTGAGAAGCTGGTAGCGAAATCTAGTGCCCATATTGAGTTTTAAATAAAACCTTGTGCCAAACACTTTCCTCTCATATCCATTTCACATAAAATTTATAGCTAATAAATTGTAAATATTTTAAAATGGGGAGTCACTTTTCAATCACCCTGTAGAAAGATGCAAACAAGCAATATAGTGTAACTCTGATATAAGAGAGTTGTCGGGACTGGATAAAAGGTGTCTTATATCCGGGTTTCTCTTATATCCGGGTTTGTTCTATTTTGTATACATTACCACAGGCTCTAATTTGGGACCAGAGAAAATCTCTTATATCCGTTTTTTTTTTTTTTTGCTAAGTTGCTTAACAGAAAAAACGGTGGAAAATCTCTTTATTTTCAATCACAAATTGACATTTATAGAAAATAGTCATATTAAAAGCACTTGTATTTAAATTTCCAGTGCCTGTTATAAATGATGGAGACAAATTTATTGATTAGTTAAATTCATTGCAATTGATACTATTTACATGGTTCAGACTATTGTCCTCATCTTTACGGCCATGTTTACGTTTTGACCATTGTACGCTCTGGCCTTTTTTCAGGTGCTAGAAATTTCAGACCAAACTCTTTATTATGATCACTGGGGTAGATCATTCTCATTCCATGTTCAATGTCACCTCTGGTAGCCATGTAGTTATCTCAGTTTGGTTTGAAATTTCTAGCATCTGAAGAAGGCCTGAGAGTACAACAGTTGAAACGTCATAAACATAATAAAGATGAGAGCAATAGTCTGAACAACATAAATAGTGTAAATACTACCACATCTCAGAAGTATAGACAAATATTGCAATTGATATTTATCTTCTCCAACATGAGAAAGACCGAAAAGAGGGCTTGGAAAAGATAAACAAGATTTTCTTGCCTGATACATGGACTCATTTTTATAAACTTTTAAACATTACAGAAACTTCAAAGCCATTAAAAAGAAGAGGAGTAAGAAAAATAAACAGACGGTCATTATGTCCTTTAACAATCATCTTTAACCAAGTTGTATTATTTTTTGTGCTTCGAGTATTTTTATATATTTAGTTGTTCACAAGGGGCTGGAGATAATCACAAAAAATCTTGCTGTTGAAAAGATTAGCTCATAAGATGCAAAATTCTTTTACAAAATTTAAAAGGAAAAAATTAGTAAAGATTGGAGTTAGTTTCTCGTCTTAAAACTAATGCCTTGTTAACACACCAACAAAATGGATATGACATGGCTACACAATATCGTTTCTATTAAACAAAATGGCTACACAATATTGTTTCTATTAAACAAAATGGCTACACAATATTGTTTCTATTAAACAAAATGGCTACACAATATCGTTTCTATTTAACAAAATCACAGTAATAGGTTTAAGCACACATTTATAACCATTTTTCTTATCAATTAATATATTTTTTATGCCATGTATAAAAGCTCACATAAAGGGAATGAGAGAACTTGCTGTGCTCCAGATAATCAGAACATTCATGTTAATTATTTGAAGGGTTAGATGTAGTATATATTGTCAAATATAGTCATGGAAGGTGAGATGAATTATATATCTTTTATGCAGTGATATAACTTGATTGAATATCAGATCATGCAGCTAAATCATTACACTTCTCATTGTCATTTATCTAAGGAACACAAAAATGTAAGTATTGATGCTCATACATTTTTAAAAAATAATTTGCAGGGAATTTGTTTATTTTGTAGTGGACATGCCCTATCCCACTGACAAAAGAGGCACAAAATGGTTTTGTAATTATCTAGTTCCTTAAGTCTAATTAAATGCTTGTAAGTAAGCGTAAAAAAATCTGCATAACTGACTGAGGCATGCATAAAAGCGGGCAGATTTTGTCTTTTGTAGGATGGTGCTCAGGGTGTGTGACAGAACAAGGATTACTGTATGACAAGGAATACATTACAACAGACATATTGCTATATGTTCAAGCACCTTAAGTGTGATTAGGGAGATGGCACTACAACCATGTTATTAGAAGTGAAGAGACAATTTGAAATAAAATAAACCTGGTCTTTTCAACATCTCTTTCACTGTTCATTCTCTCTCTAGATAAAGCAAACAAACTGAGGGATATCAACCAAAACACTGTTGTATTTTTTTACTCATTTATTTCATGACCATTTATTACAAATTAACCATCAAAACCTTTATTTAAAAAACTCGAAAGGAAATAAAAAGAGAGAAACACTCTCAATGACATTATATAAATGTTAGAAATACAGAGAAACCAGGAGAAAATATTGATTACCTGACAACTCCTGTGTGTCCTTCAGCAGCTTTCCAATCAATCGTGTTAATACACTCTCCTGTATGGATGTCCCAAAATTTAAGGTTGCAGTCTAATGAGCCACTTACGATTCGAGTTGAATCAAATTGCAGACATGTGACTGCGTTTTGGTGGCCTGTCAATGTCATCATGCAGGTACCATCAACGTTCCAGACCTTGAAAATGGTTAAGCATTTAACAAATTCAGTGTCAGCAGATATACAATTATTTTTATTCTATATTTATTGCTGCATATGCTTAAAAGATTCTGACAATTTTGCTTGTAATAAATAAAGTATTTATTGAAACAAAGTTAGTTTCCTGATAAGGAAAGTTCATCAATACTTAACTGATCATAACTGGCTGATACTATAGAAATTAAGTGCCGTACATGATACAGGCTTGGGCAATCATGTCTTCAAAGAGACATGACTGACTGGGCAGATTTTCCTGCAGTAATTTGCCACTACTTTCTGTGGTAGATTGGTTGTCAACCAAGACTATAGAACTCAATTCGTCCTACTATTTAACCCATAGCTGGAGGGAGAAGAGATGGATTCATACCTTTCACAAGGGTATTTGTGTGTAAGTGAATGCAATGAATTCAAGTGGAATTCAAACTCGGCTCTCTAGATTTCTTGTTTTGAGCTGATATCCACTGCACCACAACACACATCCATAATTTCCATAGTTTACCAATTGATAAATCAAGATTACGTTATGCATATGCAAAACATAAGATGAGAGACATACAAATTTACATTACAAGACAAAACTTCTTTATTGAAAAGACAACTTTTCAGTTGGAATGTTATCATAACCTAATGTAAGAAATACATTAAAAGAATAAAAAAAAATACACAAAGAAAATTTAATGGTTAAATTATTATTAAAGTAGCATGACTAAAACGAAATAGAACTACTTACTTTGATGGTTTTATCACAGGAGCCCGATACAATCTTGGTATCACTGAAACGGACACACAAGACTGCAGCCAAATGGCCCCTGAAAAGAACAAACACTATTATCACTTGGGATAAACAAGAAATAATTCTGTACCTTAGAATAAAGAGCAGAAAGTTAGAAACCATTTTTAATGTTACAAGGTGTTTTAATTGAGTAAATTCAGTTTTAGAAAATGTATATGTGAGCTATTTTAGCAATTTGTGCCTAAAACAATGACCTGCCTATAACAGGAGCTGTAAAAAAAGAAATCTGAAAAAGAAAAAAAAAAGCGTTAAAAAAAAAATAAAGGATAATGCTAGCTAACTACTGATAAAATTCAAGAACTATATTTTATTTCTCGAAAAGGCCAATTATTCAAATCTTACAACCCAATGATAAATACTAAATGAATAATTTGAAATCATTTGTAAATAGTTTTTTGTGTGCAAAGGGTTTTTTAGAAGATTGTCTAATTATATATACACTGGTATACAAAGGTTTGGGAGGCAACTATATACACCTTTATTTTATTAAAAAGTTATATGAAAGTATGCTTTTATTAGTAATGTCTGTGAACCTTGAGGATTGGAAAATATGTTGTTGCTTTTTCAAAGGAGCTGTGTAACGGAAGATACAGTGCTTTCAGCAGCTTGAAGCTGAAGAAACGACCATGCAAAATTATTGGGCCAATGGAAAGATCTGAGATGATAAAGTGATGATGATGTGAAAATTTCTAAGCAGAAATTGTTTCATCTTATTAACATTAATGTAAGATGTTTTGGTAAGTCATTCACATGAACAATTTTTTTTTTTACACTAAAATCATGGCCAAAATTTTTACAGAAACAAAGATGAAGGTTGTGACTTTGAAGAAGATGTCTTGATGGGAAATAACCAGGCAGCTGAGAATTTCCAGAAACATTGTTCAGACCATCCAAAAGACAAGTGTTTGTCAGGAAGTGTTTTAAGTGTAAAGAAAACTAAGGAGACCAGAAAAGTTAGACAAGAGAAATGAAAAAGATTGTTAAGGAGTAAAAAAGTGTAATTTTTGCTGGTGAACTAGTATTTTTACATTAACTTTTTTTTCAGTATCCCTATAAACAAGAGGCTCTATTATCCACCATACAACATTAATAAAGATGCAGTAAATTGTTTTCTAGCCTACAAAGAAGATCAAATGTGCTGAGAAAAGAATACTACTAATCACACTCAATTTTGTGTTAAAATTAACAAAAATAACTAATTTTTCAAAGTGGGCCAAATGTTTTGCCTACATATATATATTTAGTGTATTGAGGCAGCAGATATTGTTAAATATAACAGACAATGAATGTCTTATGTTTCATGAGCTGTTCTAAACATTGTATTTTGGCTTTAATTTCTGGCGAAAATAAAGACAAAAATTGTCTAACATTTGGATATTTTTTTATTACGCTGGTTCTTACATGAGCCATCTTCAGAGTGGTTGCAGGGACGTTAACATAAAGACATCCACCATCAAAGATGATTATTATCTTGTGTTGACATAAAACACTATGTGACGATAACAATTGCCAAATAGTAGACGAAGGTCGTAAATTACAGTGAGATGAAACAAGTATTTGGACAGTAACAAAAAGGGATTTAGAATCATATATTGAAAGAAAAGCATTGTCTAAAGCTCACAATATATTTGTAAAACAATTATAAATGCAAATAAACAGAAAAAATAAATTATTTAACAGGTATATATATTTTATATGTCTCTGATTGGGCATGTAAATTGAATCACTATATTGGTTTTCTGTAGAGGATTTAGTTGTGTGGTTGTAGGGTTTTTAGAGAACGTTTTAAATTTTTTATAATACACGATGAGCTTAATTTCTTTATTATTATTAATTGTTTTAACATTTCTACATATTATGTTTTTGAGTGTTGTTTCCTCATGTTTGTAATTATTATGCATTTGGTTGCAATAGTATAAGTTAATAGTGTTATGTTCATTTTGATGTACACTGTTATTATTAATATTATCAATTTTGTTAGAGGTATTAATGAGTTTATTGAGATACATTTTAAGTTGTTGATCAATGATGGAGTTAAGAAATCCATTGTTAATAAGTGTTTGTTTAATGTTGTGTAATTCTTTATAAAATATGGCTTTGGAAGAAGATATAATTTGTGTTCATTGAATTAAGTTTTTTATAACAGCTAACTTATATCGTTCGGGCATTCAATATTTTAATTAAGACATACGAGTTTATGCTAGTTGGTTTCCTATATAGAGAAATAGTAAATCTATCTGTGTTGGAATCAATAAATACATCAATGTCTTTTTTTTTTTAGGTGTAGTTTCAGGGAATTTAGTGAAGTCTGTAATGAGTCCCATAGGTGCTCAATAGAGTGTAAATCATGCAAGCACAGGGACTGGGAAGTCAGCTGAGTTTATGTTATCTGTGCACAATGGAACAATCAAGAAATTCCATTACAAATTTAATGTAACCACCAGAAAACATGGCAAGCAATAGAGTACAAATAGTCTGCAACAAGATATTTTACCACTTTAAACATATGTCAATCAATAAATGAAAAAATCCATTATTTCTTTAAAAATTGCTTTGTTTATTTTTGGAAGAACGAAAGTGAGCAGATATGAAAATTTTGAGTCTATGACAAGGATTTTGTCTAAAAGTTGCTTTGTTTGATCAGCAGTTCTTCGTAGATGAGTTGGTTAAAGCACATTGGATCCAACAATGGTTTTCTCTGCACAAAGATTGAACAAAATCTGGTTTCTCAAACTAAATTTTATAAAAAATACTTCAAAATATTTTAATTAACATCTATTTGATGTTAATGTTTAAAACCTAAAATGATTTATCATATAAAATTGAAACAAAAATTATATCTGCAATATTTGTAATTTAGCAATTAAAGAAATTTACAAATGTTGCTAAAAAAACCCCCCCAAAAAAAACCAAAAAAACAAACAAAACAAACAAAACAAACTCTGTATCAAAATGAAAAGTTAACTTTATTAAAAGATTCTTTACTTACCTGAGTTTCATTTTGCATTCTCCAGTCCGAATATTCCAAACCTTAAGTGTTTTATCATAAGATCCACTTATCACCTTTTCATCATCAGCCTTAATTTAAAATTAGAAAAAAAAAAAATGACAAATTAAATATATATGACTATTTAGAAATTACAAATATTCATCTGATATATATAAAAAAAAAAATAAAAAAATAAAAATTAAGAACCATACATTTAAATTTGTTTCAACACTTGTTACAAATACCGATAACCACACACACATACCTACACACATAAGATTGGTCTCCGCTTAGCAACAGAGGATAGTCACATGGGAGCCTAGAGTCATTTTGGGATAGCAGGGCAAAAGTTGACTGACCCAAATACCCTTAGTAACAGATGTCTAGACAGGAACTAGACAGGGACCAGACACGAAGGTCATGAAGCAGCAGGAGCTAAAATATGCACCAAATACAAGTTAGAGAATTGGAATTCGGTGGCTGGCTAGACTTTGAATAGACAAGTCACGATATGCTGAGCGCTGATAACTTATGAATGGAAAGAAGAGACGCATTTGTGACTATGATATAATTCGACCAGTTCATCTTAAGCAACTCCGGATAAGAAATATAAATGTATATATTTTTATTCATTAAAATAAGAAAAAGACTAAGCCGAATTGTTTATCAAGAAAGAAAGAAAGATATTGATGCAGAGAAGGTAACATTTGGATAAAGAATCAAGTGAAGGAAGATATTTGCAGAGATGTTTGTCTGCTGAAAAGACAACATTCATTTGAAGAAAGAAGTAAAGAAGATTGCAGATATATTTATTGCAGCCGGGCAGTGTTTGAATCCGAGCTTGTGTAAAGAAGAAGAAAGAAAGAAAGAAAGAAAGACACTGAAAAGACAACATTCATTTGAAGAAAGAAGTAAAGAAGATTGCAGATATATTTATTGCAGCCGGGCAGTGTTGAATCTGAGTTCGTGTAAAGAAGAAAGAAAAGAGAAAAGAAAGAGCAAAAAGAAAAAGAGAAAAGAAAAGACGGTAGAACAAAAAGAAGAAACTGAACATAAAGATAAGTTATTATATTCTTGGACCAGTGTTAGGAAAATGAATATGTTATCGCAATTGGGATCGAATTTCCCACGTGTTTAAATAATATTATATAAATCCTCTTCCATTTTTGATTATGTGTTAACCTTTTGCATTCATATTCGTCGTAATTTGTAATTTCAAATAATTTGGTATCCCAACATAAGTTTTGAGATTCGAGTCATTGGACATTCTTACTAATATTTTTTTTAATTTTAATATTTTGTTCACATATTAAAATTTTATACCAAAAATCATTTTGCATTGTTGTTCATTCTTGAATTGTCGCCCAGTGCATGTGTTGATAAAGAAGCAGACCTGGTAAGATTTCAGTTCAATTGTATCAATCAAACAGTGATTTTATTTATTTTGTTTATTATTGTCCATTTGTCATGATCTAGAAGCGATAACTCGTATCTGTCCATAGATGTGAAGAATGTAGATATCCCTGAATCGGCGTATAATTACATTAATGATTATCGTCGAAGAAGGCATATGACAAATATCAATATTATTTTTTTTAGAGTTTAGATATCATAAGGCTTTTTGCTAAAATTTTACAAAGTGTTTATTGATACAATTTTATTAATAGTTTTTTTTTTCTTTTTTTAGATTTGAAAATAATTGGCAAGATATTTTGATTGATATTTTACTATAAAATACTATTTATGGTGGGTCAATGACAAATTTTCAGAAGCACTTATGAAATTCAAATGTAAAAAAAACAAACTTATTACATGTGTCTTTTTAAACAGAATCTGCCCCTTTATTAAATCTGCAAAGAAGCCAACAACAATTGTTGAAATATTCATCATTAGACAATTCACTTCTAAGGAACCTTTTAAGCATTATTCATTTATGTCGTTGAACATTGTGGAAAATACAAACAGGAAAATTTTGATTGCTCTGTAGTTTCAAGTTTTGTCAATTATTAAATTTTTTTTTCAAAAGGAGTTAATCTCATTTATTTCATAAATTTATGAACACCTTTAAATAAATGCTTAAGAATATAGACTGTGTACAGCAATTACAGACTGGTTGAAATACACCATAATACAGAAAGTGCAAAATTATTTTAGATGTATTCTACCAGATTACTTAGCTTTTCAGAAATTAAGTGTTGTCTTATTTTTATTTGCAATTTTATGAAGAAACCAAGTAAGAAGTTTTTGTTCTGTTACATACATATTGAAAAACTGGAAATCAATCAGTCTGTTAGAAGAGCTTTGGAAATAACAAGTTACTTTTGCTTTGATTTGTAAAATTTGCAAATAAGTAAATAACCATGTTTTAATTTAAGTAGAAATTACTTATGAAATTAAATAAAGCAAACTTAATTTTAATAGTTCTTTATCTCCTCACATTCTGTTATGGGCATTGCCTTGATTTGTAGAGATGATGACCTTAGTTAATTTAAGTGGACATAAATAATGTTACAGGTATGTAGGGATTTTGAGTAAAAGCAAATATGACAGTCTCCTCAATATTAGAATGTTAAAATCAACCACGTTTTTTTTCAGACCTACCTGTAGACATCGAACGGTGTCTAAGTGGCCTACCATGGTCACCTTACAAGCTATACTTGACCACCTATCCTGAGTTGATAAATCCCAAACCTGTGAAAAAAAAAAAAAAAAAAAAAAGTACATTGTTTTACAAGGCAAAAAGGCTTACAAGTTTTTTATATGTCAATTATACACTGCAAATTTCTGTTCATTTTCATAATCCATGGCAATATTTGTCATTCTTATTCCATTAGAAATGAAAGAGGAAAGCAAATAAAAGCATCGGCAAGTATCACAGAGAGACAAGCTTTTTCGTAAATAATCTACACCTTTAAAGTTAAATTGTGGAACTGGTCAAAATAGATTCAAAATCAAAACAGATTTACTTTGACAAAAAAAATGAAGACAGAAGGCTTCCTTCCAAATCTTAAATTGATCTGATATTTTTGCAGACATAAAAATTCAGTAATACAAATATATCTTGATATCTTTTTTTTTAAAATCATTTCACCCCAAGCAAGGCAGGACTGTCACTAGTGTACATGTAGTTACAGTGATAGAAAAGACTGGGCACAGGGGGTGACAATGACGAGTTGTAAAAATAAAAATTATATTTCCAAAACGGTCTTTTTCATTAATTTCCTACAAGTTTAAAAAAGGGTGGGGGCAACAACTCGTAATTGTCTTTTATTAGATTCCAATGCGAGTGTTTCCAATATGGGGGATCGATTTACTAGAACGTTGTATAAGAAACTGAGTACCCCTTAAAATCTTTAAATATTGAATATTTTCCAATTTTTTTTTTTTGCTAAGCTGAAAATTTAGGGTCTAATCAATAAGAATGCACTGAAAAAAGTAAAAAATATGAAAAGCAAAAGAAATTACAGTGGTGGGGAATGCCGGTCCTGCAGATCTGCCAACTTTTGTTTTATATTTATAATATTATTTGTGAAATTATTTTACAAGCTGTGCTAGAAAATCTGTGCTTGTGTTTAGGGTTAATTTAATAGGGCAGCCTTATGCAAAATTGAGGTAAACCTAACAAATAAGAACTCCAAGAAACTTGCATCAAGAAGTGATGAGTAAGTTAATCTCATAAGCCATGACTCAGTCAGTCAAGCACTATATATGATACACACTTGGGTAATCATGTCTTAGAACAGACTGACTGGGCAAAAGATTTTCCTGCAGTAGGTTGCCATTACTTTCTGTGGTAGACTGGTTGCCAACCAAGGCTACAGAACACAATCTGTCCAGCTATTTAACCTATAGCTTGAGGGAGAAGAGATAGATACCCAAGAGTATTTGTGCATAAATGAATTCAACAAATTCAACTGGAATTAAAACTCGGCTCTCCGACTACTCGGAGAGAATCACATTTGTTACAAATTCATGACACTGGAAAATGTTGTGTTAAGCCTAGTGAATATATGTTAAACTTAACTTCTCTTCACTTAAAATTGCTAAAATTTATTCATAACCTATAAAATTCACTTACCTTTATTGTTTTATCTGAAGAGCCACTCACCAACCTGTTTCCTTCTAAGTGTAGACATCTTACAGTTCCACTGTGGCCGACCAGTGTCTGAACTGACCATGGAGCATTTGTACGAATATTCCAAACCTGGAAGAAACAGACAAAATAATAAAAATGAAGTTACTAAGTATTTTGTCACCAAAAGTAAGAGCCTAATTCTTGGCTGTAAATTAAGGGAGACAAATGTTATAGATAAAGAAAATAATTTTTGTGTAACTGCTTTGTTGGTTTCAATCTGTGGGAATGACAGCAAAACACTTGCTCATCCCCACTGTTATTTATTTTGCATTTGGCCATGGCTACTAAAAAAAAAACAAAAAAGAAAATAAACTAACCAAGTCCTCTCTGCCACTGTTGAATGAAGAATTATACCAAAAGACTACAGAGTCTGTGCATTCATGCTATGAATACTTTATATTTTGACTGTCTTTAATATTTACTATATATTTTCTCTCAAATCTTATTGAAAACTGTTTCAAATATTAATGAATCTCCAAACATTTGCTAACAGAACTCTTATTGAATCTTCCATGTGAATTTACTTAATACAAAGTTCCTGTGTTAGTATTCAGATTCAAAAACAAAATTAAAACTACAGTCATTTCATTCACGATAAGAATAAAATCATGTTTAGTGATTAGAATAATGGATTTTGGACAAGTTTTTTCATTCTATTCATTATATTTGCAGAGAAAGTAGATTTTAAAATTGAGTATCTGTATAGATGATTTAGTATGAAGGATTATTTCATGCTAGCCATATGACCTGGTGGGGGCTCTGAGATAGCTGAGAATTTATCAATAAAGCAAATAATTTGATATTCAAACCCAAATAAAAATCAGAATAATAACTTTTTAAAGTCTGCAACTACCTGAAGTTTACAGCAAAATTTTCCATTCCACCAGAAAAAAAACAGCCACCTTAGAAAATTCTTTTTCAATTAGGTAGAAAAGTCAATATTTAATTTATCAAGAAATGATTTTCTTGCTAACAAGCCCATTTCTCCTATGTATGCATTCTAAACATTTTCTTTAAGTTCCCAAGGGAAAAATGAATGGAAATTTTACAAACCCTGATTGTCTTGTCAGATGAACCACTGACAATCCGTGTATCATCAAATTGTATACAAGAAATACCTGAAGAAAAAAAAAGGAAATATTTTGTATAATCGACAGCATAATTGCTTAATGTAAAAAATAAAAAAAAAGAGCCATTTGTATGTGACTGAAGAGCATTTGTTGATGTAAGTAAATGAAGATGTATTTTGTAAAAGTATTTTGAAGAGTAAACTATTCACATTTAATTAATCTTAAATTTTGCATCTAAACAGTTTCTGATAGCATCCTTTAAGTGTTGTAATCCATTTTAATACAGTAATCACTTTAGTATTTCTTTAACTGTTTTTCCCCATAATAAATCAGATATTTGATTATTACAACAAACTAAATGTATCTATCTTCATTGTTTAGCCACTGACAATTCACAGGATCAAAAATTTGCACATGGCAAAAAAAAAAAAAAAAAAAAAAAAATTTAATGTTAGTTATAGTCAAAGTTTATTATTTCACATTAATTTATTGTTTAACAAAGACAAAATTATTTTCCCAGCCTTTAAGGTAAAAAAAAAAAATCACCAACAAAAATAAGCATATCAATCATTTTAGCATAAAAAAAAAATTATCGAATGTCTAAATTTAGAGAAAATAAAATTCTGAAAAAAAAAAAAATAAATAAAAATAAAAAAATAAAAGTAGTTATGGAATATTCAATATTTTATATTTATGCAAACCTTTTCAACCTTTAACCATTATGGAAAATTATTTGAAAAGCAAAAATTTTATCCAGCCACTGCATATGACTCAGATAAATAAATAACGGCATGTTTGAATTTTGCAGTTGTCATCATATCCTGCTATGGCAAGAGAAAATGAGCATGACTGGAATTAAGTAATGCAGTAGAGAAGCCTTGAAAAACAATGCAGTGGAAATGAAAGTAGTGAATTATACAGAGTGTTAAAGATTAAGAACAATTAAGCCCAAGTGATTTCATTTGGTACCAAACTTTCCATCACAATAAAGAGATCTTTTTTTTTTATCTTAAATCCCAATTCATCATTTTCAATACTGAACAGACAACATGTATATGAACTTATTAAAGTAAGTAAACATAAATTAAAAAAAAGAAAAAAAAAAGAAGCTTTTTTAAAAAGGATTTATAAAGCAAAATGTGAGATATTCTTACCCTGTGTATGCCCTTCAAATGTGCGTACAGTGCAGCGACCTTTCAACCAGTTATTGCGTAATCGAAATCTCTCAGCAAATACTTTCTTCCACTGTAGATGTAAAAAAAAAAATTATTAAACCAAGTGTTCCATTGTGTTAGGACTGTCTTAACATTATCCAATTTTTGTAAGAGAATTTGGTCTATATATACACTAGAAAAATTTAATCTAAAAGTCTAACCAATTTAAATGGTAGGTTTTCCTGTAAAATAATGTGTAACTTATTGAGATACGTGAAAATAACTTATATTGCAAAGGAAAGCTCATCAGAAAAATTACCATGAAAATAGTTATAGAAAAAGCAGAGAGAAGCTAAGTTATGACAGAGGGAAAGTGATGGAAGCTGAGATGCCAGATCAGGATCAATAACATTGTAGATTCTTCTTTGTATTTTATCTCAAAAGTCTAAATATATAACAGAAGCACCAGACCAAATGTGGCAGCAATATTCAAGGCATGGATAAATGGTAGACTTATTAAATGTGTAAGAAAGACAATTTTTCTCACCAGAATCTATTATGATATAGTGAACAAACTTTCCCTAGCACAGGCCTAACAATGATTTAATATAATCTTTCAAACTTCATGTCAGTAGAAAACATTAGACCTTGAAGGCACAATGTGTCATTCATCTGGAAATTTGCATCAAGTTTCTCTAAAGCAATTAAAAGAGAGCAGTTTTGAATGCATTAAAATAAACAAGCCACTTCTTGCCCTAGTTAACAGCAGATTAAAGGTCATTTTTACAGAGTTGCCAGTACTCAGAAGAACCAAAATCACTAAAGACTATATCCTCTCTCATTCAATTAGCAAACGAAGACAGTCTCATTAGACACATTTACAATTATTACAAGCAGACACAAAGAGGCTACCATATTAGTCACGTCAAAAAAGTGATTCCTGTGGGTAATAAGCGGCTAAACAAAGAAATGTGAACCAAGGAAACAACTGTGATTTCACCTGGTATTTTCAAAAAGACACAAAAGCATCGATGCTAGTTTTTACTGAAGAACAACTCAGTGACACAATTTCTAATAAGGTTAAAAATTTTACTCCAAGGAGCATCACAAAGTGCTGTAATGTGCCTTATAATTCAAAAACACTGATTTTGCTGGCATAATTTACTATAATATCAACATAGCCTATAAGAATGGAATCTGATACTGAATGAAAATAAAGCTGCAATATCCACTCCCTAGTATTTAACTACACCAACAGAATTGCAAAAGTTAAAAAGGCAAAATTTACATTTTGCCTTTTAAAAATCCTCTAAGAATATCTTTTACATTTGGGGGGGGAAAAAAAAAAAACAAAAAAAAAAAAAAAACCAACAACAGAATTTCCATTGTTTTACAAGTAAGCATTACAATTTAGAGAATGCCTCATGTTTGGTCTCTTTTCATTCTTTCAACTTGAAACTAGATTTATTTTTCTTTTAAATTTTATGAATTTAATAAAACATTGCTTTTATCTTATCACCCATGTTAGCAAACTGAACTGAATAAGACAGAATTCAGTTTCCAGTAGTCATACTTTTCTTACGTATAAGTTATTTCTAACCAACCTGAAGTGGAACAACTACATCAAATCTATAGCTGCATCTATTGCTAGGAAGTTTGGGTCACTGTGTTGGGCCAGAAAGTTTTTCTCATCAGAATCCATCTTGCACATTTATAAATCTACCATTCATTCGTGCATTGAAAAGTGTTGCCATATCTGCTTGGATACTCCTGCTAATTATCCCTAGGCCCTAGACAAAATCCAACAAATCTGCAATGTAAGTGATCCTGACTTGGCATCTAGACTTCAGTCACTTTCTCACTGACATTTCTACAAATATTGTTGTAACTAAAAGGTTACTGAATGAGTAATAACCAAAACGGAGGTTGGAAATATTTATAACATCATCAAATACAAGACTTGCAAGCTGCGTGAACTAGAGAACTGCTAGACAGTAAGAAACACTGCTCTCTTAATAGTGTCCAACATATTATATAAGGATTGGGACATACTCATTACTATCCAGAGTTACGTACATAAATATTTTCCATGGCAACTGCTCTGACAAGTTTTTTTCTTTGGTGCCCTATGTGAATTCAAGTGTATTACTGTTGGCATCAGAGTTATATTAAATATAACTACCTCTTCTATGCTAACAGTTTCTTTTCTCACACTTCTTGCATGTGGAACTCACTACCATTTGCTTGCTTCCCTGATAGCTAAAATCTCCAAAAGTTTAAATGCAAAATGGTTCTCTGTCCTTGAATACTGTCCATCTTTTATCCATTCTTTGACACCCCTTGTACTCAGTCTTTTCTCTCACTGTAATCCCCTGCGCACTAGTAATGGTCCTGCCTTGCTTGGAAGGAAATGATTAATAAAAAAAAAAATAAAAAAATAAAAAAAAAAAGAGAAAAAGTTTATCCCAAAACTTAATCCTTAAATTTTATTTTTAGGATTTGCAATTTGCTTTTACCTGTATAGAACCTTCTGGAGACATGTGATAGATGACTTGCTTGTGTTCTGCTGCTTTAGATAAACGCCATTTTGGTTGGCAGCAGAAGCGTCGCCAGAAACAAGGGTCATCACTAACTTGACGCCAAATTTTACATACTTGAGAAGCTTGGCACAAACTAACTGCAGATAGGGAAAAAAAAAACAAAAAAAAAACAAAAAAAAACAAAAAAAAAACATGATTTTAAGATCTATTAAAATAAATTATGAAAATTCTATTTTATATTAAAAAAAACAAAACAAAAAAAAAACAACACACTTAAACTCAATAATTTAGGCCAGTCAAGAAAAATGTTTTCTGATTGTTACTGAGCAGGAATTAATGTTATAAAGTATACACAGAAATTACAAGGAAGCCAAAGAAAAAGAAAAATAAATTGTATAGTTATTTGAAGCTTCATTATGCAAAATTTACAAGTTACAAAAATTATCAGATAGAATAGATTAATTACTTACAGAATAACCAATAACTTGTTTTTGTACTTTGATCATAAATTTACATTTATTTCTTTTAATGAAAAAGAAAACATTTTTTATTTCTGTCAACCTCCAGTAATTAAGAGTAAAAATAGTTAAATGCTTTCTTCATAAAAAACATTCTGGATAATTTTTTGTCATTTAAAAAAAAAAAAAAAAAAAAAAAAAATCAACAGAAATACCAGCCAAATATAACAGATTCGGACAACATTTAATAATTTTTTTTGTTAAAATTAATAATAATATAAAAAAAAAAAAAAAAAAAAAAATTAGAAAGTTTTAATAGTATATAACATATCAAGTGTGAAGACATGCTGAAGTCAATCAATCCAAATTTTTCCAAATCTGAAATAGGAGACCTGAATAGAAATCCATTTTGTATCATGTTACCTTTCTTTTCTACATTTTCCCAAACCGAGGTTTCTCAACAATGACAACAAAATAGAAGTTGGTATAATATGTCGCCTACCTTTTGAATGTGGCCAACAAAATTCTGTCAATGTAGTCTACTTTAAAAAGTGGATAAAGTAGTATTATAAATATCTGGTAAAGGTTAGGGAAAATAATTAGTTTCAATAAATAGTTGGATACTTATATCTATAAGTACACTCTTACTGAGGTAGGCCACATAATATACTGACACCATAAAAATATTATACATGAAAATAGTCAATATAAAACTCCCCGCCCCTTTTTTAAAGCCAATACTTCTTGTAATGATTAAATTTTGAATAATAGTCTTGCATAAACCTAACATTTATGCTCTGACTGCCTTTTATTTTGTTGAAATTTTTAATTTCAAAACAGAAAATCTAAAAGTTTATGAAATAAGACAGGGAATGCAAAGGTTTTAGAATAATAAATGCAATCAAAAAATAGGTAGCAATTTGTCAATGTAGCTGTTTTTATCTTGGGTTGACTTTTTGCAATCTTAATAAATTTGACTATCTTTTTTTTAAGTGAATAAGAAAACCCCTGTTCAATTATTTTGTTTTAAATATATTTTATTGAAAAGTATGGGCATTTTATGTCTTAAGTTTGACCATCTTTTTTTCTAAATTGCAAATGATCTTACTTCGGTTGATGTACAATATTTCCAAAATCAATATCATTGCTGTGGCTGTTTCTATAATTTATTTGTTTTTTATAATGATCATTCACAAAACTCATAAATTAAAACAGAAATATTTGAAATATAAAACTAAATGAAGAAACTTGAATGAGATAACACACTGGCAACTAGTAAAATAGAAATTCTTGCTCAGTACAAGGCTAAAACAATTTTCTCAAAAGATAAAAAATCTTAATTGAAAAATTTATGATACCCACAACTGAGTGTACTTACCAGGATCTAAGAAAGACATGATTTTGGTTGCCAAATCTGTGGGTAACCAGGTGAGGATATCTTGGCAATTTGGAGGACATCCTCGATGTAAGTTTGCTTCCATCCTCACAGATAGCAAATGCATCTGAGGCAGTTCACAACCTTGCTATTTGGAAAATAAAAACATAAAATAATACCAGATACATGACAGTCAATCCATTTATTGTAAAATGTTTCTAAATTCATTTATTTATTGGAATGTAAGAATCGATTCCCATTGTGATATAAACATACAATAAAGTAAATAAAAACAAAGCAATTGTAGTTCATTATCTGAAGGTAAAAAAAAAGTAAGTTTAAAGAATATTTACTATTAGAGTAATATTGAAAAAATATTTAAGAAATTAGCAATAAGTATTTGTTACAGCATAAATTTTCATTAAAAAAGAAAAAAAAAGAGGGAATATAAAAAAAAAGCAAAGATTACTTACCAATAAATCTTTCAAAAAGATATTTCTTTGTTCATCATTAAATTCAGAAAACCATTTACCCATTTCCTAAAATTTGAAAATAATTCTACAAAATCAACAAGTACATTGAAATTGTATTGGATGAAGGAAGTGATTTTTAAAATAAATATGGCTTTATGAATAATTTCTTTATCTGATCTTGCTTGAAATAAACTTCAGATTTTGCATAGTTATAAAGTTTTTTATATATATATATATATATATATATATATACACACACACATGCATAAGTATTGGATAGATGTTATTTTCTGTTATAACTCTAGTTTATGTTTGCCATTTTGCCTGATATTTGGTAAGTAATATTTCGTAAAGTTGTTTTAGTTGTATGTGGAAGGAAAATTAAAAATTCATGGTTGAATCCATTTTTTTTTTATCAAAGTTCAAAATTACCCTATGTAAAAGTATTGTATACATGACACTTTTTTCAAATTTCTAATCAAAACTTTGTATTTTAAAAGACTTTAAATATTCAAATTTTCCATAGTATTGGAATGTTATCTCTGCCCAATCAGAGAAGCACACAATTGCTTACAAGATAGTGCTACTAATCATCTGATTCTTTGATGTGCATTCTGCAATTCAAGGATTAAAAATGGCAAAAACTAAAGAATTATCCAGAGATATACGAGATAAAATCATTGAATATCACAAAAGAGGACAAGGTTACCGAAAAATTAGCCAAAAAATGAATCTAGCACTACGTACAGTAGGAAATATCATCAGAAAGTATAAGAAGTATGGCGATGGTACAGCAAAACTTCCAAGAAATGGAAGAACGCGAAAAATAAATGAGAGAACTTCAAGGACGATCAGCAGAAATGTGCAAAAAAACTCCTTCATTACTTGTTCTGAAATTAAAACTGATCTTTCACAAACCAATCATTTTTTTTTAAATTTTCATTAATGTTTTGAAAAAATGACTGGAAATTCCTCATACTAAGTTAAGCACCTGAGTAAAACCAACTGTACCCTTTTACCTGTCGGAACTTCTTCCCAAAATTTGATTTTGATCAATCAATGTATGACTATTTAGAAGGTGTGATGGATGAATGGACTACCGGAAATCACAATATATATATATATATATATATATATATATATATATATATATATATGACAGATAAGACAAGACATAGAAATGTATCTGGAGAGAAATAAATAATGAATAACAGAGATAATTTATGAATTATGAAAATGTTGCAAACTATTGTGTTTCTAAGATGAAGCTACAGTTCATAGATTCTTATCATATAATATATAACTTGCAATGATCTACTGTAGAGCAATATTTAGCATGCATGTCTTTAGAACCATAAATTGTGCAGGACTTGTAAAACTTGTATCCCCATCAATGTGGCTCTTGACAAAATCTGGTTTTATTTAATCATCAACTCTGTTGCTTTTCATTTAGTTTTAAACAAAAAAAAACAAATCAAAACTGAAGACTTACCTCTGAGCATTTTCGAAACTTTTTGGGACTAACACCATGCTTAGAAAAAGGTTTAACATCACTGTTAACCTTCTCCTTAATTACACAGTTGTTCAGCTTGCCCCGAGTGTAGATACAGAGTGGAAGATGAGGCTTCTGGGACTGAGCTGCACTCGGACCATCCTCAGTAGTCTTGATAATGCTGTTGTTGCTGCTACTACTAGGTAAAGGGGCCACAACTTTGTCCTGATCTTCGACCACAGGCTGATCCTTGCCCAAATCAAGAGGACAATTTTCAAGAACACTGCTACCATTTCCGCCATCAATACTGTGGTGCTCTGTGTCTACATAACCTCCTTCATTCTGTTCTTGGTGGTGAGGAGTAGTATCTGCATGACCCCGCCATAGATTAGGGGATTGTTGGTGGTAGGTACAAGCTTTAGAGGGTATATTACCATGGTGACAGTGGCAGCAGGCTGAACAGTGACAAGAGAGTTCATTGAAGGACTTAATGAGTGATTGTTCAGGCAATGTTGGGCCTTTGGTCAATGAGTCGATTTCAAGTGAGGTGTTGTTTGGATTCTCTAAGGTGCTCTGCTGGAGAGCCACCATAGGGAATCTAGTCGGTGGATGTTGGTGCTGTTGCTTGCTACAGTAGTTCTCATTTAATTTACTATTTTGATCAGATCCAAGCATGGCTGTCACAAATAAATATGAGCATTACGAGGGATCAAATATATGACTGGAAAAAAAAGAAAGAAAAAAAATTTAAATTTACATAAATTTTAATTAATATTAAAATTCGAGTTTAATTGAAAACATTTTTGGCTTTTACAACTTATCTACATTTATCAAGTTTACAAACAAATCACTATAATTTCAGCAACCAGTGGATTAGGAAAAATGAAAATGCATTTGATATTTCCATTTATATAGTGATCTCTCAATGTCATCAGATTTTTTATTTAATTCTTGTAATGTTTATTGAAAGATATACAAATGACACTGATGGTTTTAAATCCAAAAACAGGATAAGTTGTCAACATTGGAATGTTATGGTTTGTTAAGATTATAAGATGCAAATAACTGTTAATGTAGAAAAAAAATGTAAAAGAATAAAAATGCTAAACTCATATTTAGATTGATTCAAATCAACAAGGGTCTGACCATCATTGACAAATTTTTTCAAATTTGGTATACTTATAGAATTTCATGATAGAAATTCAATGGTACCTATTTTACATCTCTAGATCTAAGGGTTCCAGAGATATGACCCTTTGACCCTTGCCAAAAGGTGAATTTTGGAAAATAATCAAAATTTAAATATCAATATCTCAGTTGATTTTTTTTTTACCCACAAAGCTAAACTATATATCATTTTAAAGTAGATGGATAGATCTATTTATTTTTGTTTCAAGGTCAAATGAGATCCTTTGACCTTAACTTTTGAACATTAATTTCTCTAAAAAAAAAAAAAAAAAAAAAAAAAAAAAAATCAACTTTTTTCTTTAAATTTGAAAAATTTGCCTTATGGCAAGATATGTACACAATTTTGCTGTGTTTTTTTTTACTGTGACCTGAGTTACAAGGGTCTTATTGAGTTGGGCAAAATTGAAAATGACAGATTTTGTTATTTGCTAAAATTTTCATATCTCCCAATATGGTCAAGTTGTATTTTTTTTTTTTTTAGAAAACTCTTTAAATGCTGATTAAAATTTTTATAAGAAATAGGATCATAAAGTCATCAGAATTTGTATTTGTTGTTAAATGTTGACTATTTCAGTAAAAAATAAACAGCTTTATTTTTGGCTTTGTTTACATTTTTACTATACAACAAAGATTTTATATGGAAAACATAATGACAATAATTATTCAAAAATATGTCATGAATTAATGTTAAGATAACAATATGAAAGTATGCAACAAATGATTTTAATGGTTAACAAATTTTTGTACACTAAATGCATGAAAAACAAATTTTCAGGGTTTTTCATATTTAAAAAATTGTTTTGATCTGAAAAGTGATACATTGAAATTAATATTTATAAAAATATTCTTAATATTTACAAATAGATTAACAAGAAAACTTATTTTTCTGTTTGTTGGAATATATGTTTAAATAGAAAATAAAAAGGTGGATATGCAAACCACTTATTTACTCAAATTTTTTGTTATGACCAACCTTGATTGTATCTTTATTTAAAGGTTACTCTAAGAAATTCTCTTTCCTAAAACTTTCAAAACACAAGATGGAAAATGCTTCAAATAAGCATTTTCTATCTTAGTTTTTGAAAGTCTATAAATTCTTTCATTGTTAGTTATTAGATCAACTAAACTAAGAATATCTGAAAAATGTAAAATTAATAATATCTGGATGTGATTGATAACAGAAAGATGGGGAAGGGCACTTTGGCTGTAAAAATGTCAATTTTACCCCTTCATTATCAGGATATTTTTCAAGCACACATCCTAACCACCAATTCCTATCATATTTTGCTGTAACAAATCCCTTAAATGTTTTCATTGCCTAGTTTTATAACTACTTTTGTTTTAACTACTTTTTTTCATCCTGACTTAACCCTATTTTTTTTTTTTACTGCTTCCTGAGACACAGGAATAAAAACTAGTTTCTGAGTTTCTGTAATTATTGAAGCATTTTTAACATATTTTCTAAGATTTCTGCTTTGTTTGTCTATCCATATGTTGAAGAATACAAAATTTTTATGCCTGAAATTTTTTGCTGTCTTTTTCCATAATGAAACAACTGTTTTAGTGACATTATTTGTTCATTATAAGGTCACTTTTTGTTGGTAATTTCTGGTACCACATAATCCATCATATGGTTTTTTTCTCATGAGATATAGCAAAAAAAAAAAAAAAAAAAATGCCACTTTGCATCAATACCAAAATAAGCCTTATCATTGCACAAACTGATAATTTTTTTATAATTTTATGTGAAGTGACACAAGAGAAATAAGAGATTTTTTAGTACTTCTATAAGTTTTCTTTGGAACAAATAGATAGCTACTGTGTCATTTTAGACTATCTGATAGAGTTCATAATATTACTATGTTTCAGTTCTTTGTCATTTCTGTAATAAGACAGATGAATGTAATGCAATGTGGCTTGAGAATTATTCCGGCAGAAATCAAGTGCAGCGTCCTGCAAAATTAATTAATAATTCTTTACAAAATTGGCAATAACTAAGACTTTACCCTCCATTAACAAACTTTTCTTATTAGAACAAAATCTTGATTGTTCTTTGGCAATGAAATCAAGGGTTGAAGGTCTATGCAAAAAAGTTATAATTTCTTTTGTAGATTGTGATACAGTTTATAGTGTGGTTTTATCAGTTGATAGCCACTGTTTGTAGATAAAATCATCTATTAAATCTTTATTTAGAATTTTTTCTATATATAAAACAGAATCCTCCACCAAATTGCTATAATTTGAGCAGTCACTCAGGTAGCAGTTAGATGCTGCTTCATTGCATGTAACAGCAGCTATGCATTAGAGGTAATTTGTTAAATGATATTGTTCATCTTGAGTTAGTGTACCAAGATCAGCTCTCACAATTATCACATTCATATTCTGATGTATCGTTCAAACACAGACAGTATGTTCCAACAACCTGTGCTAGGATACATTCTTTTAGTCTGAGTTCAGCAAATTTTGAAAAACTAATTCTGGTTGGATTTTTTTTTAATTAAATAATTAGTATGCATCTTTTAGGTTGCAAAGTACAAGATACTTATTTTTTTTCTGCTGACTTCTTCCCTCTTATAAAACAGCACAACTTCTTGTGAGAATCTACATTTTTGTGTATTTGTTTGAGTTAATATTCCTTGTTCATTTACAAGTTTTTTGGCTTGTACTACCATGTATGTTGTGGTGCCAAATTCAACTTGAATTCTTTGGATCCTCCAGCTTTTTGGAATTACTGTCAAAATTTGTACTTTTTGGGACCTCTTTTCACAAGCTACGAACTTTTAATTGTCTAATAATTTCACTTTCAGATATTTTTTGCTTTTTTACACTTTCAATGAAAAAGAAAAAAACTTGGATAAAAACAAGGAATATTATTTTTTTTAAATATAAAAAAAACCCTGAAAATTCAATTGTTTCATGCATTCAGTATACAAAGATTTGCATTATTAACATCATCTGGGATATATTTTCATATTATTATGTTATCTTAACATTTTTTTGCGACACCTTTTTAAATAAATATTTACATTATTTTACATTTTATATAAAAATCTATTTGTTGTATAATAAAAATTTTTCAAACGTAACTCAGACCACAGTGAAACATCAACCACAAATTTTGTACATATCTTGCCAAAAGGTAGGCAAATTAGTTTTCAAAATTAAAAATAATTTAAAGACATTTTTTAGGAATTAAGAGATTAAATTTCAAAGTCAAGGGCAATTAAAAAAATAAATAGATCACCTTTTACATCGATGCAAGTATTTTAAAATGGTATATAATTTAGCTTTGTGGGTGAAAAGCAACTGACATACTGTGTCTATTTTCCAAAATTCACTTTTTTGGCAAAGGTCAAAGAGCCACATATCGAGAACCCTTTGACCTAGAAATATAAAATAGATACCATACAATTTCTATCATTAAGCTCTACAATTGTACCAAATTTGAAAATAAAATGCGTGTCAATGAGAGTCCGGGCCTTGCTGATTTGACCACGAAATGACTCCGGAATAAATGAACATTACAAAAACTAAAAATCTAAGCAGAACTAATGCCAATAAAATCAAAGAATGAAAAAAAAAAAAAAAGTTTTGAAATCTACAGGTCTTGAGAGATCTTGGATTTGCACATGGTGATTTTTAAAAAAAAATTCAGTTGATGCTACACAGCAAGTTTTACCAATTGAGCACAAATGAGGCGAGCGAGACTGGTGAGTGAAGGATCTTATTTCTTTATAGGAGATTGATATAACCATGTGGTAGAGTTTTTCTTCCTACACCACTAATGCTGCCCAAGGGTTGATACTGCTCAGTACCAGTATCATTACATGAGCTGACACAACAAGGTTAAATGTAGTATTGGACTGCCTTTGCTACTCCAGCACTAGTTTAGTATTGAAGACATTTCCTAAGATTGGGGATAGCCACAAAGTAGCAAAGGTTTAAAATCAGAGTTTTTCTTCTGATAAATGGAGTGCTCTCCTAAGTATCCACCCAATTTTAACATGGCCTCACCCATTGTGTATATCTGTTAGAAAGGGGAGGCTCCTTATTGTTTAAAGGAAATATCCAAATACTTTGCATTTCAACTTCCACAATATATTCCTAGTATACTGTTAAAAACATCATTATTTCATTGCATTAAAAATTGTCTAAATTCTTTGAATTTTAAACTCTGAATTTATCCATTAAAAAGTGATCTTGCCTTATCTTTTTTATTTCACCACAAGCAAAGCCACAAAGGGTTACAGAGTGTGAGAGAATAAAGAAAAGAAAAAAAAAAAAGAAAAGAAAAAGAAAACATTGTTAAGGAGAAAAAAAAACAATAAAAGAAAAGAAGACAGAAGATAACTATTGATGTTGCATTTAATTTTTTGAAGATCAAACTTGACTAGAAAGCAAGGAGATAGTTGCACAAGTGAGAAGTACAAGAGAAGAAACTGTTAGCATAGAACTTACGGTTACATCTTGCCATTTCAACTGTAAAATGATGAGACCATGCTACTAACATTCTGCTCTTAAATTCATAAAGCCTAGATACCTAAGAGGAAAGCTCATCAGAACAAATTCTATAAAATATTTATACAAAAAGAACAAGGAAGCTATGAGAAAGTGACTGAAGTTTAGATGTCATGTTAGGACCAATAACATTGCAGATTCTGTAGATTTTATGTAGAATCTCTAAATGCATAGCAGAAGCAATAGACCAGATGTGGCAGCAATATTCAATACATAGATGAATGGTAGACTTATAAATATGTAAGATATATGCTGGCAAGAAAAAATGTTTTCTATGATACAGTGAACCAAATTGCCTAGCAGCAGATCCAGCACATTTTTAAAGATAAAAATTAATTGGACAGAAGAGTTCTACAAGCAAGAAGTGCTTTAGAAAAAAAAACTATTAGCAAAGAATTTATGGTTACATCTTGTCATTTCAACTATAGAATGAGGAGACCTTACCTCTAATCTAGTAATGCACTTAAAGTTATAAAGTCTAGGTACCAAAGAGGGAAGCTCATCAAAACAATTACCATGAAAATATTTATAGAAATGGCACAAGGAGGAAGTTACATTACACAGTGGGAAAGTGGCAAAAACTGAGATGCCAGGTCAGGATCAATTCTTCTTCTATGTGCCCTGTCCCTTCAGGACGTAGGCGATCATGGCTCTCCACGTCTCCCAATCCCTTGTGGCTCTTAGTATGTTTGCTCCTGGCAACCCCCGTTCCGTCATCCACCTGATCAGGCCCTGCAAATATGTTATCCGCTGCCTTCCTCTGTCTCTCCTTCCTTCTATCTGACCAGTCAGTATCAGGTTCTCCAGGCTCTCCTTCCTCATTGCATGTCCCAGGAACTTCAGTTGTCTCTTCCTGATGCACAGCATCAATTTCCTTTTTGTTGCCATTCTTTCTAACACTTCATTGTTGCTTGCATGCTCAGTCCACGATATCTGTAGCATCCTTCTGTAGAACCACATTTCGGCCGCTTCCAGTTTTTTCCTCATTTTCGATGATATTGTCCAGCATTCACTGCCGTATTGAAGAACTGACATCACGTAGCAGTCTAGCACTCTTTTCTTTGTTTCTATTGAGATTTTCCTGTGTGTTAGTATTTTGCTCATCTTCTGGAACACGTCTTTTGCCATTCCAATTTGCCTTCGGATCTCCATGTCGCACTTTCCATCTTCTGTTAGAACACTTCCTAGGTACAAAGTTTTGTACTTGCTTGATTCTGTTATCTCCCACCTGTATTTGGCATTTTGGGCTGTATCTTTTGCTGATGACCATGCACTCAGTTTTCTTAAAGTTTATTTGTAGTCCCTTTTTGTCACTCTCCACTGCTACTTTCTGTATGAGGTCTTGTGGTTTCCTTTCCGTGTCCGCAATCAGCACTGTATCGTCTGCATACCTTATGTTGTTCAGGTTGTGGCCTCCAATAACAAATCCTGGCGTGTCATCTAGGGTCCTCAAAATATTCTCGCTGAATAGGCTGAACAAATCCAGTGAAAAGACACATCCTTGTCTTACGCCTTTTTCTATCTTTGTGTATCTAATGAGATCGTTACCTGTCCGTATGCAGGCCATTTGCTGCCAATAGAGATTCTTGATTATTCTTATGTCTTTCCCGAAAATGTCGAGGCTGCCTAGCATCTCCATCAATTCTTTGTGTCATATTTTGTCAAATGCTTTTGCGTAGTCAATGAAGCATAGGTATAAGTCTTTCTTCATTTGTAATGCCCTTTCAGAGAGCATCCTAATCATGAATATGGCATTCCTTGTTCCAGTGTCTTTGACGAACCCACACTGTTCCTGCCCTATCTCTGGCCTGATTCTGCTTCTCGCTCTATTCATCAGGACTGACAATCAGTTTTGTAATGTGACTCATTAAGGTGATAGTTCTGTGTATTTCGCACTCGTTTGCACCAGGTTTCTTCGGCAGCGCTATAAATATCGACTTGCATAGGTTGTCTGGTATTATTCCGCTGCTATAAATTTCGTTTATTATGTCGGTAATCTTTTCTATGCCATATTCTTCTAAGGCTGTCAGCAGATCTATCAATATGCCATCTGGACAAGGTGCTTTGTTTCTGTTCATTTTGGGCCATTGCAGCTTCCACTTCGGATTTTAGTATTTCCGGTCCATCCATCTCCTTGTGTATTCTTGGTTGTTCTCTCTTGTCGCAAAAGAGATCCTTTATATATTCTTCTCATCGCTGGAGTATTTCCTCTTTCTCTAATATGATTGTCCCTTCCTTGGATTTTATGCATCCTGTTGAGGAGCAGGTTTTTTGTCCTGTCAGTTCTCTTATCTCTTTATGCATCTCTGCTTTGTTGTTCCTGCTCAGTCTCTCTACTTCTGCACATTTGTTGTTGAGCCATTCCTCTTTGGCTTGTCTGCATTTGTTCCTTATCTCCCTGTGAAGTTTTTTGTACTCTGCTCCGTGACTTGGCGTTAGTTTTTGTCTCCTTTGCATCATGTGGAGGATCTCTTCGGTCATCCACTCATTTTTTCTTCTGCGTCTGATTTCCTTCGGGGCTATGTTGTTCGCTGAGGTCACCATCGCTTCTTTTAGTGAATCCCATTTTGAGTACCCTTTTCCAATTTGTTCTTCATATTTCTTTCTCACGCTGTTATTGTATTCTTTCTGCAGGGTGAGATCGTCCTCTAGTGTGTCGTATTGCAGCCTTGGTGATATGCTGGGCTTCTTCAGTCTTCGGAGTTTCACTTTTAGTTTGCAGATGACTGGGATGTGGTCACTTCCGCAGTCAGCACCTTGGTATGTTTTGCATTGGACTACTGCGTTCCCAAATCTCTTGTTTATAGTTATATAATCTATTTGGTTCTTCGTGTCGCCTCCTGGACTTCTCCATGTCCATAAACGTCGTGGGTGTTCTTGGAACCAGGTGTTAGTAATGACCTGGTCATTGGCTGAGCACCATTGGATCCATTTTTCTCCTCTTTCGTTGCGCTCTCCTAGTCCGAAGTTGCCGTTCGTGTCTCCTTCTCTATCTTTACCTACCTTGGCATTTAAGTCCCCCATTATTATCCTAACTTCTTGGCTTTTGCACTGAGCCTTAGCACTGTCCAGTTTTGAATAGAAAGATTCTATTTCGTCCTCCGAGCTTTGAGTTGTTGGCGCATAAACTACTATAATAGCTATATTGAGGGGCCTTCCCTGCAGTTTAACCAAGAGGACCCTCTCTGACAGTTGCCAGTATCCAAGTACACATCTCTTCATTTGTTTGTTTAATATTAAAGCGACCCCTTTTTCGTGTTTTTTACCTCCTGCATATATTATCCTGTGGGTGTCGCTACTGAAATCTCCGTTATTAGGCCATCTTGTTTCACATATGCCTAGGATGTTGATATTCAGTCTGTTCATCTCCTGTTTGACATTTTCTAGTTGTCCACAGTTGAGTGTCCTGACATTCCATGTTCCTATAGTGAGTTTGTCTTTGATGCGCACAGTTGCAGGGTAACGGTCCAGAGACACCTGTTGCTCATGTCATTCTTTCCTGGGCGAGGGACAAATTTTGTAGTAAAATGTCCCCTTTACGCCATTTTGTCAAGTCTTCTTTGGGTTTTATCAAATTCTAAATACATAGCAGAAGCACCATACCATATATGAAAGTAATATTTAATGCATGATAAACTTATGTGTAAAATATGTTTAGCATGACTAAACCAACTTTCCTATAAGCAGACCCATCAATTGATTCAATATAATCTTACCACTTCATGTCATCAGAAAATCAATGAAATCTCTCCTGGAGGTTAGCAGCAGCCATGCTAATGGCAGGAAAAACTGGTTCTGTCTGATGATTAAAAGAAAATAGTTTTGTTTTGGAGACATTAAAAACAAACCCGGTGAAGAACAGATTGGAGGTCATTTTGGTCAGCTGCCAATTTGACTTTAGATGATCAGGCTTAAAATCAACATAGGAGTAAATAATTATGTCATAAGCATAGATACTGAGTTGAGAACTAATGACATCAGGAATGTCACTCATAAAAATTAAGAACAATGTAGCTTTAAATATATAGCACTTGGTCACACTTGCAATAATGCAAAAATGATCTAGAAGAGTGGCCATTGAAGACAACTTTCATTTCATGATTTAATTGAATCAGATAATAAATTAAGAAATACTATAACCTTTCAACTTGTAAAGACCAGCATATCAAACAAACCCTGTCAAATGTCTGAGATATCCAAAGCAACATTCTTATCTAAAGCTTGACAGTTGCCAAACCAAAGGCTTCCTCTGATATCCAATTTCATAGGACAATTTACCAATACACCAAAGCTGACAAGGATAGCATCAAATCATACATTGCCAAAGCTTTTCTCAGCATTCTTCAGAATAGATAGGTTATTCTAGCCATAGAAAGTTTCATTCTTCACAAAAATAACAACAAAACCTTATAATAACCAGCTTTGATATCTTAACTGTCATTATGTATAGAATCAGTGAAGCACGTAATATATAAAAAAATTCTTCAAGTGGAAAATAGGACAAGTTCCAGCAAGATTAGATGATTTCAGAGCAAACTTTTTTTTTAGAAGCATTAAAGAAAGCAAACCATAATCTTGTCTGTATACAAGAGATACGTTGACTTGGTAGGGTGCATTTGGGATATAATTCATTTTGGACTGGTCACAAGGAGAAAAGACAATATGGAATTAGAATTGCAATATATATATATTGGTGCTGGTATAGTATGTGGCCTACGAAACTGGTATAGTATGTGGCCTACGAAACTGGTATAGTATGTGGCCTACGAAACTGGTATAGTATGTGGCCTACGAAACTGGTATAGTATGTGGCCTACGAAACTGGTATAGTATGTGGCCTACGAAACTGGTATAGTATGTGGCCTACGAAACTGGTATAGTATATGGCCTACGAAACTGGTATAGTATATGGCCTACGAAACTGGTATAGTATGTGGCCTACGAAACTGGTATAGTATGTGGCCTACGAAACTGGTATAGTATATGGCCTACGAAACTGGTATAGTATGTGGCCTACGAAACTGGTATAGTATATGGCCTACGAAACTGGTATAGTATATGGCCTACGAAACTGGTATAATATGTGGTCTACAAAGCAAGAAAGTATCATAACTGTCCATTTAGGGAAAAATAATTAGTTTCAATAAATAGCCAAATACTTATATCTATAAATATACTCTTACTGAGGTAAGATACATTCAAACCAGGTAGGCCACATACTATACCAGCACCCATAATTCATCAAATATTGTAATGGACAGTATTGCACACCAGTCAGAAAGACTGCTTCTGACTTCATTGTTCATGGCTGTAAAATTCAAGTGATATCAGCTTAAGCCCCAAATGAAAAAAAGAAAATGTTGCTTTAGAAAAAGAGAAATTCTCTGTAAGATTAAGTAAACTATTAGAATAAATTAAAATAAATATGAGAAAATAACAGAAAACTGTACATTAATTTGCTAACTCAAATTTGTTTTGCTCCTTTGATGGTAAGAAGATATCAGCATTTGAAAGAGAAGCCTTAATGTCAATGTTGAACTTTTAAAAATAGCTTACTTTCTTGCTGAATTTAGTAACAAGTTTCTTTAATTTTATCAAAGAAATCTGAAATCAGAAATGCATCCCCCAAAATTGAGGTTTATCATGCATTATGGAAACAAAAAGGTAGTCATCAAGACCCTCACACATAAACAAGAATCTCAGTTGAGTCAATCATGGTAAAAATATTAATGAACATTAAGTAGACTCATCATTTTATGCAAGTCAGTTTCTCACAACTCAGTTTAGTTTTTGTAAAGATGACATATATGTCATCAAATAACACCAGGAAAAGGCATAGCTCTCTAATAGAGGAACTGTATAGCTGCTATGTTGACCTCACAGCAGCCTATGACCACATCAAAGAAGACTTTCTCTTATCATTCATTGGAAGCAGTTTCCCAATCTCCAAATCCACTGAATGCATTAATCTAATAGAGGAACTTTATCAATCTACAAAATCTTACATGTGTAGCACTAACCCCAATAGGGAAACACTTCAAACTTTATCAGGGGCACAACAAAAAGGAGTCTTTTCCTTTACTATTCCCTATGCATTTGCAAGCATACATGTAATGGGTACTGATCACTTATGCACTCTATCTCACATCCCAAAAACGACAGTGATCATGCTTTTCCTCCTAAAACCAATGTACTGATGATGAGGAAGGGGTGCTATGCCAAGGACATAGGTTGAAAATGATGTTAAAAAAAACAAAAACAAAAGACAAACAAACATCCTCTATCAAATGTTTCAAGAAATAGGACTCAAAATAAACCTTTCCAAAACAGAAAAGAAATGATTAAAAATTGGAATAAAAGTGGTAATAGCACATACCCTGAATCCATCATAAAAGATTAGCTTGTGGAATTAGAAAATACTAAACACTTCAAATAACTTGGTCTATATAGATCTGTTATAACAAATTTAGTATAGGAGAAAAATTAATTGAACACAGAATAGGTTACGCTACAGATGTAACACTATTTCTGGTACTGAATGAAAGGAACAAAATTATTTAGATAGACCAACTGATATACTGAAAAAAAATAATTGAATATTAGGAGAAAGCACATTCTAAAAAGACTTCCCAAGAAAAATAAATGAATTTATGGTTATCAAAAACAAACCACTAAAGATAAATTTTTT
Organism: Ascarosepion bandense; assembly: GCA_037127315.1. Taxonomy (NCBI): domain Eukaryota; kingdom Metazoa; phylum Mollusca; class Cephalopoda; order Sepiida; family Sepiidae; genus Ascarosepion; species Ascarosepion bandense. The sequence goes on along the minus strand of JBBBDQ010000910.1, from coordinate 112,550 downwards.
TATAACTCTTGGATACTAGCCACAAAATTCGGTTGGAGAGATAAAATTCAGTACAGTTTTTTGTCACTGACATTTGGGTGGCCATTATTACATACTGTTATTGTAAAAATTCAACAACCACTGATAAAATGACAACTGACTATGGTTTGGTTTGAAACAAAATCTTTTCCTTGCATAAAAAATTGTTGAAATAATTTCGTAATCCTTAAAGACAGGCCACCCCTAGCTAGAAAGAAAGACGAAAATCTCAGAAATGAAGTTTCTTTGTTTTTAAGGAATTTTGTGACACTGTTAATTAAAATGAAAACATATGGTGTTTTTTTTTTCAACCGAAGCTAAATAATTTCTTGTGATGGTTGAATTAAAAATGTCTTTAGTCAAGTGATTGTCTCCTTTTTTTGTTACTTGTTGATGAGAAAGTCTGATAAAACACAGATGTGAAAAATCACACACCAAAGTATGATAAGATAAAAAAAATTTTGGAACAATAATTAGATTTAGCCATTTATGCCAGACCACACTCTCAGGCAGTGATGGTAACTAAGAAGAAACGGGTCCAAATGAAATTTCAGAAAAGTTGGAGAAGCTTTCCACACCCTCAAAAGGCAGTAGTAACAGGCACTCACACAGGAGAAAAGGAGACGAGGTTGATTAGGTGACCCAAAAGAAGAATTCCTGATTGCTTATTTGGAAATGCTAGTATACCCAGAGTGCATCCCCCCCCACCACTGGATTCGAGGTTCAATATAAGCAAGAGTCAGTGGGTTTTCAGACAGAATTTGACAGTTTCAGTCAAATTCTAGACTAGTATGGGTCAAGTTAACATGAGAGACATATTGTCACATGACTACCTGTCTTAGAAGAACTGCTGATATTAGCCTGATGCCAGGTCAACCAACTAAGATAAAGTGTTACTTCCTATAGAAGCCATGGGATAGAATTATAATTGTATGCATGCAAGAGTGATAAATTTACACCAAATAGTGTATGAAACAGAATTATATATATATATATATATATATATATATATAACACCTTATTTTTAATTTAACAAACATTTTTTTTTTCTTATCATAGCTCCCAACTTTGTCTGGGTCATCAATGCAGCGGATTTCAGCAACTTTTAACCCAAACCGGCTTTGTGATCAAACAAGTACAACATGGGACAGGGCTGAGGTTGGAACAAAGTGATTGACCATCAATCAGCTGTGAAGTTTTAGGCATAGACATGAAGGACAGGGGGAGGTTCACAGAGGTAGTTTTGCCCAATACTGCAAACTGCTACAAAAATAAAATAGTAACCTGAAAACTCATATCTCTAAATAGCCTCATCAGATCAAGACTTCCATATGGGTGCCATGCAATGCACCAAACCTGTATACAACCATCTCTAAGATCAACGATTAAAAATCATTGAGTCAGTGAAGCCTATAGATCTAAGGGAAAATGATCCTTCTTTGAACATTGTGAACTGGTGCTATAGAATCACAAAGAAAGAACTGTACCAAATAATAGAAACCACATCACAACAGCTAAAAATGGACATCACATGTAACAGGGAGAAAAATAACAATCAAGTTGTTGACATTTCACACGACTTCAAATAAAATATTAAAAAGGAAAACTCCATCAATACTGGAAAGAATGATAACAGATACAGGACTTGAGAAACTTATTTTCATGAGAAATTGTTTCAAGTGAAAGATTTTATAGATTTCAGCTAAAATCTTGGTCAATGATTGCTGAAGGTTTCTTTATAAGGAAATGATTAATAATATTAACATTATTATCACAAGTGCAATTACCTTAGATACCTCAGGCTTTTGACAAGGTGTGGCATTTCTACACAAATTCCCCAGCTATGCCATTTTTTAGGAGTGTTTTCTTGATTATCAAGTCCTTTCTGTTGGGTAGGTCTATGAAGGTCTTATGGCCAGCCCTCAGGATCTTATGAAATCAATGCAGGCAGTCCCTAAGGCTCTTTCCTTGCTTCTGCCATTTTTCTGTTATATATAAACAATCTATCTAAAAATATTCTCAACTAACTCACTAATAAAAATATATACAATTTATAGGAGCACCATCAAAACTCGAGATGCCCAGAACTTGAAAGCTGATTTCTCTTCTGACCTCGCTTGTGCTGCTAAGTAGGGTAGGAAATGATGAGAAATATTTAATACCTCAAAAATCAAGATAGTAATGTTTCATCATCAAAGCAAACCCCAAGTTTTCTCCAGTGCTTTCAATGAGGCTCCATGCATTGACTGTCAAATATGACAATCTCACAACAGACTTCAAGTGAAACTTGTCTATACAATCCATTGCTGAAGATGCTGGAAAAACAGTTGGTTTGAGATACCGCATCTTTACAAGAGCCAAATCAGATCCAAAATGGAATATTGCTGTCACATAGGTACCTCCACTCATTTTCGATACCTCAATTTCTGAGCTGATTAATTCCTACTTGCCATATTTTACAGAATTCAAAAATGTTTGCATAGCCTTGTGGGTAATGAAATGTTTTCAAAATTTCCATCCTATAACTCCCTATTTTCATGGGAAGTCTTTAGATGAGCTACATTCCACCAGTGCAGACTTTTCTAGGACCAGCCAGGCCATGTTCCCTTTAACCGGTCTTATGATTCATTTCCCCACCCCAAAACTATTATGAGAAATCAGTGAGGTTACGAAAGTTGAGTACTGAGATATTAAAAAAAAAAAGAACTAAACGTTATCAAATTCTGATAGGTATCTATCAAAGTCCTGTTTTATTTTGAAATTCCTCATTAAAGTAGCGTGCGTGGAGGGCCTTCCATTCTGTTCTTAATCAAGTTTATGAACATTGCAAATGACCTGTTGTTACATTTCGTCTGTGATAGAGAGGGAGGGCGCGAACCGATACGGATTTATTTCGCTTCTATTAATGTACAAAACCTCGATTGTTCTTAATCTTATTCTTAATGTATTTTATTTGATAAATTAATTTCTTTGACAATGTTTACTTCTGCTGACTTGTAAATAAATAATGTTTACGTTCAACCAAAATTTAGACTAGAGAGAGAGATTTTTTTACATTGGTACCGAATATGATGGTGATTCAAAACAAAACAAAACTTTTTTATGGGAAGGAAGATTTCAAATTGGAACACGACAAAAGTGATAAATAAAAGAATTATACCTTGATTACACTAACAGTACTACACTAGAGCAAATTAATAATAAATTAACTATGTTTATGCATTCCAAAAGAAAGAATAAAAAGAATATATTATCATTTAAGGATAAGGCTGATATATGTCCCACCGTTAACGAACGTTAATAATAAATTTGCGAAGACGTCTTCCAAGAAATAATAAATTATAACACTTACAGTACACAGTAGTCAGTCGATAATCCAAAAGCAAGCTCAATATACAACTAAACAACTTCTTAGGTTTTACAGAGTCAACTGAACAATAAATCGTAATTTATTACAAATGTAATTAAAAACTTAAGTCCGCTCTGCGTTATTTTTTCAATTTGACTTTTCTGTCCCAACTGAAGTTTAAAACGTTACTAAAAAAGAGCCTTAGATTGGTATGAAAAGCCCAACATATTTTTAAGTAGTAAAAATATTGATTCTTTATATTCGGGATCATTTTTTTCATTTATTTATTTATTATTTATTGACAGATCGTTCATAAGAAAACATTTTGCATTTCATTTATTTAAATAATACGAACAAACTGCTTAATTCTTCTGATAATAATTTACACAGGTGTATCGTAAAATACACCGTTTCGTTCAATATTTTTTTAGTTATTCGATTCAAATATCTGGGTAAAAAACAATATTGTCCTGTCCTTTATAATTGGAATTAAAATGGGTCAATTCAAGATTCAATTAAAAAGAAATCTTAATAAATTATTTAAGCGCAGGATGTTTTGCAATAAGTTACATTCTTTAAGCTCTAAATATTTTTTAAAGGAAAAGCCCCACAAAATGCAAAAAGGATTATTTGGTTTCATTTATTAAAAAAACAAAAAAAGCCACAGTGTAGATTAAGTTCACTGATTGAAATTTGAAATAAATGAAAAAAATTGACGGCTTGGTTCGAAGAGAAATTAATTTTTTTCCCTGTGAAATTTAAAATAAAGTTAAATTATGAAATAAACATCTGGGATGTAAGGATTCAAAAGTTGGTGCTTGTTTTTCACTGTTAAAAATTAGCATAAAAATAACATTTTTAATGAGAACTAAAGTGAAGCTCGATTTTTTTATTGTTTTTAGTGTGTACAGAACGTTTTTATTGATAACAAATATAGGCTAAGGAGCAAAATGTTTTAAACTTCTATGTATTGGATACGGTTTTAGATTTTTTTATAAAGTTATTAACCTACCTTTTTTGTATCATGAATAAACGAAGAAAAATTAAATGATCTACACACGAAGTAGCAGCATGGCATACGTACACTTAAAAAAAAAATTGGAGAATAATATATGAACTTACCTTTATTTAATAATTAGACAAATATCATTTCCCACTTTCTTCTTGAAATTTTTATACAAACAACAGATAACATTTCAAAAATATCAGGTGAATTCTCAATTCTTTCTTTTTTTTTTTTTGTCCTTGGTGGCTTTTCACTTTTTTTTTTTTTACTTAAAGTAAAGACGACTTTTTGTCCAGATCGTATTGATACATCTTAAATAAACTAAACGTGGTCATGTACAGATAAAAATAGAAAAAAAGAAAGAAGAGGCGAGTTTAATCATCAAATGATTGTAAAAATCCAGCTGATCACAAATAAGATGAAAAAAGAAAAAGTAAGAGTTGTTGTGTCCCAAAAAGATCCTTGTTGAATATTCCAGTGAAGCTGCTACTGTTCAAAACTATATCGTGGATACGACAAGAGAGTAAGTTCACAATGACAACTAAACATAAAACAAAATAATATTACACCGCATAATAGGACAAATCAGGCTTAATTTAATAAGAAATCGCTGAACCACGTTACCTTAAATTCAACCAATCCATCTTTGATGATGCAAGGGAGACAACTGCACTTCCCCCCCTTTCAATTCCCTACTCTCACCATGCGATTATTAAAAAATGGCATTTACATTTCATTTTTTATGAATGGCTGGTTAATATATTAAAATAGATTTTCTCTCTAATGACTCTGTTTACTTTATGTCCCCACCTCTTTTTTTAAGATCATTTCTTGTTACAAATCTCAACAACATTATCTGGTAATTCGTTTCCGTACCGATGGAAAATCAGCAATCGGGAGAACGATGCCGATATTGACCTATACATGTTTGTTAGCGGATATTCTAAAAAAGATTTCAAAATCTTCGCCCATCTTGTGACGTAGTGACGCTCATGTCAGTGCACCGTCGGTGTTTGAGCTTTAGAGTCCAGTGCAAGCATTTTCCATGCAATGGTGATGCACACGTGCTCCTTTCGTTAGAGCCGTTTGAGCGATGTCATTATGGGCTTTCGAAAGTCTTCTTGTTGCTCATTATCTGAATTGTTACCCGTGACACTTCGTGGAGCTTTGATGTTGGCATCAACAGTAATCAAAAAACATTCCTACACCCCCAGACCAAGTGCTGGTCAACCATGTAGAGTACTACAGGCACTTGTCAATTTTGTTTGACGCATTGTTAAAGCAGCAATATTCTGACTGCAAATGTGGCAACAGGAGTATCAACACAGACCGTGGGAAATCTTTTTTCTACATACAGTAGGATTACAACAGGCACGGGATTCATCTAGCTAGTCACACACTTATGCTTCAACACCGTTGTTATGTATGTTAAATGCACCGCCATACTGGACAACTATGAATGAACAACGAGACAAGAAGAGGCACTTTGTATTTAACTGCTGCAACCCATAGTGTAACTAACTCTGATTGCCGCAGGCTCTTGCTTTATTGAATTGTGTTTGGTTACTATAGACAGGAATTAGCTTTGTATTTATCACAGCCCCCATCTCAAGATAAGAGACAAAAATATTTTCATAGTATATGTCACTAAAATATGACGTATGAGCAATCACCTTGAATTCTTATTCTCCTTGAATTGGCATTATTCTCATCATAGTTTCTTTTTTTGTATCGTTTTTTTTTTTTTTGCTTATAATGTGACCACTTTTTTTTACAATTCTACCAACTTCTGAATGTGGCATGATTAAAGGGGTCTGCTCAACAGTGTCTAACGCAATTGGTTCTTCATAGTTGAATTCACTAGATATGATTGTTGATCTTTGGTTGTTGTTGTGACGGAGGAAAATTTTGACAAAAACGAAAGGGTGAGTTCTTCAGATCAGGAAAATGTAATAGAAAACGAACCTATGCATAATAGCGGGAATGACTCAAACACAGAAGAAGATGAAATGAGACAATGATCTCCATTAAAAAGAACAGGATTGGCAAATAGGGTTTTTTGCATATATTGGTTATATGATAAAAAAAGTGTAGAGACAGACGAGAGGAAGTTGACTACTGATCACCTGTCGTAAAGCAACATTATACAACAGCTCTCATTCTCTCTTAATGGGCGTATGTGTCGTATATTCCTTTTATATGTTTTTCTTGGTTGCGAAAATGTATGATTTTGTTCTAAGGGTTTTAATCCATTTCGGATATCCCGAATGTGCCAAGGTCATTAACTGACTTTACTTATCTCCTCGACAGGTGGAGTGTTCTAGCAAAACCCTACGATTTGTTCTTTTCTATTTACATGCAAATGTTCTTAAAAGCAGATGTGGTGAATCATGACCCATCGTTGTCTCTATGTTTTTGCTTTGGCAGCAACATTCGTGACTGGCTCTTTTTATATTGTTTTTATATATTTTTTCAAGGAATTTGTTTTGTGAGCCGGATGTGATGCTCAAAGAACCTGCGCAGAGAGAGACATTTTATTTTTATTTTCTGAGCATTCACACCGGTCAACATGTAGAGTGAAGAAGAAAAAGATCTAATTTGAAACAGAGTATAACAATGTCATCTAAAATCCTCAGCTGTATGATGAATCATTACTTTCCTTCGCGCTCATTTCTGATACGCATCGAAAGTTTGTGGGACAGAATACCCGGATTAAAAGGAACATTTAATAATACTGAGTATCATGTCTTCAAAATACAATACAAATTTCAAGAAAAAACAACACGAAAAATTATATTTTGTAGAAAAATAGAAAGAAGAATCATATATTTCATAAATACACAATTAATAAACAACTGATATTTCCAGTTCCTTATTTGTTATGGTAGTAAAATTCTTTCAAAATTCAAAGAGTTTGTTCAAGTGAAATATGATTGTATTGGGAAAAAAACTAAAAAAAAAAGACGTAGAAATTAATGATCAGAGAAAAGATACTGTAATATTTGGTATCTTTGTGGGTATAATTGACAAAGAAGTGGATACAAATATTAGCGTTGAGAGGAATATTTTATTTTCTTATTTTTACATACTTCCGTGTTAAGTGTCTACTGGCAACAGAACACATGTTGCCTGCTTAGAAGCCAGAGAGGGACTGGCCAATCCTTTAGGTCAAGCATGGGTCAGGGAGATAGAGAGAGTAGGGGAAAGAGAAATAGTAGCAGAGAAAGAAAAGGGAATAGATTTGGGTATCTTAGTTCTTGGGAGTTATTTGAAGACAGAGAAAGTGATACTGTTTAAGGCGCGGTAGTCTCCACAGCAGCGATATCCTCCACTCTGTTTAGGTACTAGATGTAGTGGGCTTGACCATTCGCTGTCTGAAGGGGTTATTACTCCTTCATTTATTAGTCTCTTAAATTCTTCTTTTGTAGCAGTCAGCTTTTCAGCAGACAGTTGTCTGGATTTAGCAAAAACTGGTGAGTGACTACCTGTGTCGATTCTGTGGTAAACACCGCAGTAGGTATTGTTTTTGTTGGTGTGAGGAGAGATAATTTCTGGGTATTTATCTAAGCTGTTTTTTATAAATGTGGGTATATTTGCTTCGTTTATGACCACATTTACAGGAGCAGTAGTGTTAACTAACAACTTCTTTTTAGTGGTTGTTGCTGGGTCATAAATTGTCCTATTTTTGCAGTCGATAGTGAGGCCAAAGTTATTTAGAAAGTTAATTCCGAGGAGGGGATTGGTGATATCAGCGACCACAAGATTCCAGGAAAAGATTCTTCTTAAGCTCGGTATTGCAATCTCTAGGTTAGCTTGGCCGTGGCATTGTATTTTCTCTCCGTTGGCAGTGGTGAGTGATACTGGTGTTGGGTATAACGTCACGCCTTTTAACGCGGACGCCGGTATTATTGAGAGGCTTGCACCAATGTCTACTATAAATTGTAATATGGTTGTCCCTAATCGTGCTTTGATTTGTAGTAGCGGCGAACTCAAGGGGACAGACATGGTTCGCGCTACTAGTTTTCCGAGGCTGTTGGTGGTGGTGTGGGTGGACGCGAGCTTGGTAAAATTTTGATGTTCTGCTTCTTTGGCCATTTACACCACGGTTTGCAAGTTCTTGCTTGCTCGGCAAAGTAGAGGTGTGCTCTGCATATTTTAGTTTTTTGGTCTGGGAAGTAGGGTTTTATTCCTATCGGTATACGGACGTTTTTATTCCTTTCTGTGTGCTGTTGAGTGGAGAATGCTGTTGCTGTTCCGTTCATGTTATTTAATAAGGGCATTAATTCGTCCGCTAGTTTTCCTATTTGGGATGAATTTAGTTCTTTTTGGGAGGCAATGACGGGGGAAATTGTTGCGGGTAATGCCTGTAGAAATTTGTGAAGAACAACTTCTTCGCCGACACCTATCCTTTTCGCTATAGAAAGCATCTCTTGAAGGTATGCAGATGGACGGCCTGTAATTGTGTTGGTAAACATTAACTTGTCTAGCAACTCAGGCTTTGTTCTTTCATTAGCCTCAATTAAGGAGCATTTTAGTTCCTCATAGTTCTTTGCGTCTAAAATGTGATATGGTATTTTAGCTACCACCTCTGCAGGCAGAGATGATATGACCGTATAAAACTTTGTTGTTGAATTTGTAATATCCCGCAGATGGAATTGGGCTTCCAGAATGGAAAACCAGCCATTCACTGCCGTTTCCATGAATTCCGGCGTTTTTATTGTAATTTGTTGTAAGGAAGCTTCTTCCATTTTTTTTATTTTGTATGTAAAAATATATATATTCAAGCATTTTTTTTTTTTGGATGAAGAGGGGTGGAAAAAATGTAGCTTGTTTTACTTACGTCAAAGGTTCTCTTTAAAAACGTTTGTGACGCGAAATTAACTGCTACTTGTATATTTTCCTGAAAACTCCAAAATGTGTTTCTTTCCTTTCAGTCCTGGTAAAATTAGTTCGTTTCTTGAGGTTGTAATGTCCTTTTTGTCGGGGTCACCATTGCAATACTTGGTATCTTTGTGGGTATAATTGACAAAGAAGTGGATAAAATATTAGCGTTGAGAGGAATATTTTATTTTCTTATTTTTACATACTTTCGTGTTAAGTGTCTGCTGGCAACAGAACACATGTTGCCTGCTTAGAAGCCAGAGAGGGACTGGCCAATCCTTTAGGTCAAGCATGGGTCAGGGAGATAGAGAGAGTAGGGGAAAGAGAAATAGTAGCAGAGAAAGAAAAGGGAATAGATTTGGGTATCTTAGTTCTTGGGAGTTATTTGGAGACAGAGAGGGTAAAAGAAACAATGTATTCTCTGCATGGTAGTAGTATCTGACCTGAGGTCATTTTGGTTCATTCCTACAATACTTATCGTGCGTTAAATATGATGAGTCAACTGAAGTGTCTTGTTGTTATTGTCACTTTAGTGTCTAGCTGGGGTCTCTGACTGACTTGTTTGTCACCGAAAACGTGAATAAATAACTAATTCAATCACGTGATCGGCTCCAAACGCAAACTTATTTTTGCGCCAAGAGTCATAAACACGGGCCATTGAAAATTCAATTAGCTTTTTGTCTAGTCGGCTACCAAAATTACTTACTGTATTTTGGATCTTATTTTTTAGTATTTTGTACCAAAATTTGGTTTTAGTGATTCTGATCTGATTTTATGAGTGCGCCTTTTCTACTTTTTTTGAGCTTCAGCTATTCGCTGTAAAATATAGGATTTTGCATTCTATAGGTTTCAGTGGCACTTGTTGACAAAATGGTCGGGTTTTATTAATTTTCAAGCGTTTTTCCATAATCGGAGAAACGGGACATTAAGTGATTGTGTTCTGATATGGGAGAATCGGGATTTGCAATTTTCCTGTTTTAGTTTTCAGTCCCCCGTTTCTTGTTACTGTCAAAATTGACGTTTCTTGATTTATACTTTTTACTGGTTTGCATTGTCTTCAATAGCTCGGCATTTGCCTGTTACTGCTTTTAACGATATCTCGGAATTACTGGTAATTTGGGAATGTCTTTGTTTAAGATGATATATACAATTATGTCTCGGACAAAGTCGTCCTGGAGCTCATCGAATTCGCAGTCTTCAGTTTTAAGTCTGTTTCACTGGGCTTACGGTGGAAAGATAAATTATATGAGACTGGCCGTTGAAAAGTTGAATGAACACAAAGGCGACATGGTAAACTTAACAACCATTTTATTCAAACTCTCGCTCGGTCTGTTTTGCTCTCAGCATTCCCTGGGGGGATGTGGAAATGCTTACTATCATCATAATCCTAATCAACATTGTTAGTGTTGTTATAAAATCTTTCAGAAGTGGTGGGAAGGTTGAAGACGTCACCTTCCACCACACCAGTTTTCCCGCTTTCTCGTCACATGCTGGTGAAGACGACCGTGAGGACAGTTCTAACTTGATATGTAGCGGATAAAAAATTAATTAAAATCAACTCTCTTCTTCACTTTTACAAATATTCACAATGATGTGTTAAATCCTGGTTTTCCCAAATAGAAAAAGGATTGATCATCTGCTAAACGAAAAAGTCGAACCAGATTTCGCAAGTAGGTGTTAAAATTATTTTTGACCAATAGGAGCGACTTGTAAAACTTGGAAGGACTTGGTGATCCAGTGCGAAATTCAAAAAGACTAAATGACATCGGCGTCAGGCAAGAGAGACAGATGGGAGCCGAGAGACGAAAGAACTAAAAATGTAACGTCAACTCCAAATCGACCTGGAGATAAGGTCAGGTTGCACCTTGTTCTCTTTCTCCTTAATTCTTTCAACAATTACTACTAGAACATTTTGTACGAACTCTACTCTTAACATCTTAAGAATGTTTCTAAATGAACATTATCTTCCACAACTTATGTTATTCCTCCTTTTAGTAAATTTCTATTTTAACATTCATAATGTATATTTTATTATTCCACTCTTCTACACTAATCCACACATTCCAACTGACTATCAACCTGATAATAATTCTACATGAACTTGTAAGCTGTAGAGAGTTCGGTTAAGTCTGACACAAGGCCGATTCAAATAAACATTAACCGCACCCCTACGCTACAAATATTACATTCATTCGGCTACATATACCATGGTTTGCAAGATCTCGCACGATGTGAATAGCAGATGTACACCCTGTATGATTTTGGTTTCTAGTCGTGATGATTTACAGTAGATTGGAATTTGTAATTCATACTACAACAGTTTTTTTCTTTCCTTGGTTGAACCTGCTGAACTGGACTGGACAGCAGGAAGTCGTCAGCCATCTTCCCAACGGACATGGACCGCTAACCAAGATCAACTCACTAGCAACAAAATTAAAATAGACATTTTTTCGACATATCACCACGTAGCAGTTCGTCGTGATGTAAAGCTGCTATCTTGAGAGGACAGGGGTTATTTGAATATAACTACATGTCTTTTCGACGAGCGAACAGCTCAAGTACCTGTAGTGGATGTGTGGTTTTCTATTTGATCAAATAATTGCTATTCACTTATTACAAATTACTAGCGTGTTCGGAATCCAATCCACAAACATTTAAAATTTGTACAATGACGAAACAAAAGTAATACAATAAAATTCTGTAAGGCAACAACCGATATAGCATTTATATAATATTAATATACACAATAATTGTTGTGGTTATAAACATACGAAAAAAAGTTGCAAAATTGTATGTTTACGAAAATTACGGTGGAATGTTTTTCACAATAAATCTTCCACGTAGAAGATTTATTGTGAAGATTTATCTTTGTTTTAGGACGTCACATATGATATGATATGATTAAAAAAAAAAACCTACGCGGTAACTCGATACAAAGTTAATCTTTGATGGTCATAGCTAATCTTCACTGGTTTTTGCTTCCCAAACCAACCCATCTGCCACTAAGTGGCGAGTGTTATAGGCGACTGGCGAGCAGGAAGTATCTCAGAGCAGATACTACACTTTGATCCTGCCCGAGGGTTATTTACCCATCCTTCCCGCACCACATTTTAATCATATCACCCCAAGCAAGGCATTCCACTGCCACTATAGCGCAGGGGGTTACATAGAGCGATTGGATATAGGAAAATGTCAGAAGGAGGGTGACAGACGAGTAAGTAGGTACATAGGAAGAGTGTTTGAGAGAATGGGTGCGAGTTAGTGTGTTAGGAGGTGTCTATTGACCTTACATTTAAATTCCTGGAGGTTGTAGCCGTCGGGGAAGTAAGTATGCGGAAGGGAATTCCACAGGCGGGAAGTGCGAGAAAAGAAGCTGTTGGAGTAGACATTGCGGTTACATTTCATCGGTTTCACTGTAAAGGGGTAGGATCTAGTTGCTAATCTAGTATCTCGTACAAATTCATACCTAGGGGGCACCAGTGATCTAAGCTCATCAGAGCAGAAGCCGTGAAAGTATTTATAGAAGAGGCAGAGGGAAGCCACGTCACGCCGGTGAGAGAGTGACTGCAGGCGGTCAGCCAAGTCGGTATCGATCACGTTACAGATTCTCCGTTGTATTTTGTCAAGGACCCCGAGGAGAATAGCAGGGGCACCCGACCAGATGTGGCAGCAGTATTCAATACACGGGCGGATGGTAGATTAATATATGCGCAGGATGGATTCAGGCGGAAAGAACTTCCGGGCCATGCACAGAGAGCCGACTTTCATAGCAGCGGATTTAGCAATGGATTCGACGTAGTCCGCTGAGAGTGTCAGGCCAAGCAGGTGTAGTGTTTTACTCTCTGGGAGGCAAGCCTGTTCCATGCTAATGGGAGGGGGTGCGGTTGTCTATGGTGGTTAATTGATAGCAGCTTCGTTTTGGAAGAATTGAAATTTATGAGCCATTTCTTACCCCAATCCACCACGGATTGGAGGTCCTTTTCAAGCTCGGCAGCGAGGTTCGCCTTGTCGCCCACACTAGATTTTTGATCGAGGCGAGAGTAAACTGTGGTATCATCGGCATACATGCCTACTTGGGATGTTATGGCATCGGGGAGATCATTGATGTAGATCAGAAAGAGCGTAGGACCTAGGATAGAGCATTGAGGGACACCCGCGTTTGTAGGTTAGTTCTGGGAGGCATGTCCGTTTAATACCACCTTCAATGTGCGATTAGAGAGGAATGACTGGATTAGGTCCAACAAAAGTCCAGTTATGACATAGCTTCGCAGTTTCCGTAGAAGTCCAGCATGCCAGACTGTCGAACGCTTTACAGATATCCAAGACAACAGTTCGGGCTTCACCATTCTTGTCGAGAGCCTGGTATATCTATTCGAGGATGGTCATTAGCATATCAGCAGTAGACCTGGTGAAGCGGAAGCCATACTGTTTGTCCGAGAGGAGCCTGTGGGCTGTGAGATGCTGAACGACCGCGGCGTTGATAATGGCTTCGAACACTTTGCCAAAGATCGGAATAAGGCTGATAGGGCGGTAATTTGTGGGGTCCGATGGTTCTCCAGTGTCCTTAAATATAGGAACTACAGGAGAAGACTTCCAACAGGCAGGAAAGCAGGAAGAAGATATGCAGAAGTTGTAGAGCTTAGAAAGGACAGAGGAGAGTTCAGGGGCACATTTCTTCAAGACTATGATTGGGATTCCGTCCCCACGGCTCGCTTTATGAGGGTCAAGTTTTGAGATTATGTTAGAAATCAGCGAGGGTGTGATGTGGACGTCATTCAGTTCAGCCTCAGTTCTAGGTGGGAAGTCGGGTGTATAAACTCCAGACGAATCCAGACTCGAATTGGTCGAGAATCTACGAGCAAAGCATTCAGCCTTGTCCGCTGAGGTGAGGACCTCAAATTCATTAATTAGTGGGGGTATTGAGGACTTACTCTTGTTAAGCATGCTTTTACAGAGGCACCAGTAGTCTTTGGCGCCGAACTTAGAGGGTGCTATGCGTTGCTTCATTCTGGCAGCAAAAAACATCTTAGCTTCGCTAAGTATCTTTTTACACTTATTACGAGCTGAGGCGAAAAGGCGCCTGTTTTGGTCCGACGCGTGGCTACGATAAAGCCGGAAGAAGTGATTCCGGTGGGCAATGGCGGCCGAGCAAGCGGGCTAGAACCAAGGAGACGAATGAGATTTAAGCTGAAATTTCCTGGCAGGGATGAAAGCATCGATGCCAGCCTTAACCCAGGAGGAGACCTCTGATGCACAGTCTTCGACGGGAAGACTAAAAACGTTGTTCCAAGGGACGTCACAGAGGAAATCACGAAACGAATCCCAGTCTGCTCTTTGGTAGCAGTAGGATATTCTGCTGGTCTGGGTTTCTTGGGTAGGGGGTGGGATGAGATGTTGACGGAAACTACGGCGTTGTCAGAATTTCCGAAAGGGCAGAGCTGTCTGGTAGTGCAAGAATTTGGGATGGAAGTGAAGCAGAGGTCTAGTAGCAAGTCCCTTCCGTTAGGGCTATTGGAGAAACGCGTGGAGAAGTCCACCACTTGCGTAAGGGATTTGGAGAATGAAAAATTAACGGTGTGGACACCAGCAAGTTCGGTGACAGAGTTTTCTGGGTAATCTTTGACCCGTTAACCGAACGTTTCTCTCCGCGGTCCTCACTTTAATATTCCGACCTTGTATCATATCTCGCCTCAGTGGAGGTGAATGGGTAAATAACTTCCTTGACCCGCCGGCCAGGATCAAATTGTAGTATCTGTTCTCAGATGCTCACTTCCTGCTTGCCGGCTTTCTGCAGCACTCGCTACATGGTGGTGGGTGGGTAGGTTTAGAAGACAATGACCAGCTTTGACAAGCAATAACTAAATAAGACTAGCTTTGTAGTCAGTTACTGCGTAGGCGGAGATTGGGTAAGATTTGACCTGTTATCCGAGTGTTCGCGCCCGAGTCCCCACTTTGAAAAACCGACCTTGTGTCACAACTCGCCTCAGTGGGGAAGGATGGGTAAATAACCCTCCTTGGGCAAGGAAGTAGGATCATAGTGCAGCAGCCGGTCCCGCTTTAGGTTTGACTGTTTCGGAGATGGAACGGTCTAGTCCGCTTGAAATCCCGTTATCCGTGGACGATCCGGTAAAGGAGACGACAACTGTTCAAGTCTAGTTGCCGTGGCTGTCACACGTTCTAGCTCGCAGCGATCCAGTTTAACCGCGGCTGAATCCTGCAAATGAAGGCAAACACAAGCTAGCTCAACTTTCTCGCCTGCGACGTTCCTGCCTACCGACAACGACGTTCCTGCCTACCGGCAACGACGTTCCAGCCTGTGCCTTTTATATCAGATTCTGACGACGTCCCTGCCGACCAACGATTACGTTTTGCTTGCGCCGTTCTTGCCCATCAACGACGACTTTCCAGCCTGAGTCGTACATGCGACGTTTCTGCCGGCTGATGACGTTTCAGCCTGCGCCGATCCTGCCAGACGCTGACGACATTCCCGCCGACCGACGACGTTCCAGCCTGAGTTGATTCTACCAATCGCTGCAGACGTTCCAGCCTTTTCTGATTTCCAGCTGTTTACTCGTCGATTTTATCACAATAAAATTGACGTTGAAACTCAACATCTTCGCCTCCGTCTTTTCGTCTTTGCTGTTTTCACACATACAAAAGTTTGCGGGTTCGAGACCCATTTCCTCACCTCAACCTCCGCAACTAGCAACAATTCGAATGATGCAAAATGTTCCTTTGATATGTGGTGAATGTGAATAGCAATGTTTCCATAGACAGACTGAAACTAGCAGTTGTCTCAGAAACGGTGAAAATACATAATATTAATAAAGCAATACCAGCAGAAAGAGATACCTCACCAGATATTGACAGGACTATGGAGACAAGACAGCAAAACACAATGAGAACGTAGTCTGGCAGATTCTTCTTTAATGTACCATGTCCTTTCAGGATGTAGCCGATCATAGCCCTTCACATCTCCCTATGCCTTTCTTCTGTTACCCCTTCCAAACCCTGATCTGCCATCCATCTGCTCAAGTCCTTCAAGTATGTCGCTCATTGCTTTCCCTTGTCTATTCTTACTCTATCCGTCTCGTGAGTATCACAATCTCTAAGCCCTTCTTTCTCATTATATGTCCAAAAAACTTCAGCTGTCTTTTCCTGGTGACAGGTATCAGTTTTCTGTTCGTTTCCTTTTTCTTTAAAATCTCATCATTTAAAATCTCTATGGTATTCTCAGCATCCTTCTGTAGAACCACATTTCGGTTGCTTCCAGTATTTCCTTCATCTTTGATGAGATTGTCCAGCATTCGTTGCCATATTGAAGGACAGACATCACATCCAGTACTCTCTTATTTGTTTCCAGCGAAATTTTCCTGTCTTTGAATACTCTAATCAGCTTCTGGAATGCATCCTTGGCCATGACGATACACCTTTGTGATCTCAGTGTCGCACTTACAGTCCTCTGTTAGAACACTTCCCAATTTCTGTACCTGCTTGATTTTAGTATCCCCGATCTGTAGTTGGCATTTTGGGCCCCTCTTTTTACTGATGACCATGCATTCAGTTTTCTTATAGTTTAGATGTAGTTCTTTTTTCCATTTTTCTTTTTTTTGTAGTTACCATTTTTTTTTTTTTAATCATATCACCCCAAGCAAGGCGGTAACGCCACTAATGCGCAGGGGGCTACGTAAGGGTAAAAAGAATGGAAAAGAGAAAGCCGGAAACCACATCCTAAACAGGAAACAAGGGATGAGCCTCTTCACCTGTTCAATTGATGTGGGTGGAGTGTGAACCGGGCGATAGTTTAGTCTCTGTACTCCAATTGAAAAAAAAATAATAAAAAAGGAAAAGAGGAAAGATTGGAAAAGAGAAAACCGGAAACCGCATCCTAAACAGGAAACAAGGGATGAGCCTCTTCACCCTGTTCAATAGATGTGGGTGGAGTGTGAACCGGGCGATAGTTTAGTCTCTACTACCTCCAATTGAAAAAAAATAAAAATAAAAAAGGAAAAGAGTGAAAAGATTGGAAAAGAGAAAACCGGAAACCGCATCCTAAACAGGAAACAAGGATGAGCCTCTTCACCTGTTCAATAGATGTGGGTGGAGGTGTGGAACCGGGCGATAGTTTAGTTCCTCTCTACTCCAATTGAAAAAAAAAAATAATAAAAAAGGAAAAGAGTGAAAAGATTGGAAAAGAGAAAACCTGGAAACCGCATCCTAAACAGGAAACAAGGGATGAGCCTCTTCACCCGTTCAATAGATGTGGGTGGAGTGTGAACCGGGGCGATAGTTTAGTTCTCTCTACTCCAATTGAAAAAAAAATAATAAAAAAAAGGAAAAGAGTGAAAAGATTGGAAAAGAGAAAAACCGGAAATCCTGCATCCCTAAACAGGAAACAAGGGATGAGCCTCGTCACCTGTTCAATAGATGTGGGTGGAGTGTGAACCGGGCGATAGTTTAGTCTATCTACTCCAATAGATTGGTTACTTGAAATAGAGACAATACACATCACTACTATTAATATAGAAAAGGACTCCGTCAATTCTGGGAAGGGAAGCAATGTAGTAAGTGCGAAATAAGTAATAACTCCCTTCAAATTAGAAGGACTGAGGAACAAGAGGAGATGGGATTCGCGAGTCTGTGCGAAATGTTTTTTTAACCAACGCCTTTAGAGGAATTATCTGGCCAGCTGAAAAGAAGAAAAGGAATTAGACAGTCTACATGTAAAAGCCTACCATTTCTATTGTTCAGCCGTCTTCAGGTGATTAGAATTTCGAATCTAATCACCGCGATAGATTGTTCCAGTTCCATGTGCTAATATTTAAGTTTCAGTCATTTCCCTTTAGTAACATTACTGCGAATATTTGTTCACCTCTGTTGTATTAATGAACTTAAAATCTACTGGGCCATGTATCCTTGAGGACATCAGTGTATGAATTTCTGGGACTTATAAACCTCATGACTCACTAAACATTTTTTATCTGAGCTCATATCACGATTTCTTGTGATCGTTTTTATCTAGCACTTCATATTACTGGTTCCCATTTTGTATCCATGTCTATGTTTAGCTGACTTACGAGATTTTTGGAGCTCAGCATATGTGCTGATTCCTTAAGTTTTTATATTTTTCAGAGATGTTCTTTGTCTCTTATTTTAACTCTTTTGTGAACCTGGACGTGGGGTAATGATTAGCAAGCTTGTCTCACAAGAATCATTCCGTCTGAGAAGTGAGTTGGATTCTCATTGAGTACCCTATACTTTCGGTCTTGTGCCACATTTAAGCTAAGCTTAGAAAATCAGTATTATTTCAACCTCATCCCACAGGGGCAGTTATCTCCCTTTTTCCTCCAAATATGTCCTGCCACATCTGATTTTACTATTTCTCCTCGTGTTTACTGCTTTATGGTGTTCCTGCAGTCTTATCTCAAGGAGGTAGTCTGTTTCATCTTTATATTTCTTGTCACAGCTACATGGGATGATGTACACGCAGTCCTTAATCATGTTCTCCTCTATCGTAGCTCTTACTCGGAAGAGATGTTTGCAAAGTCTCAAACCACTTTTGAAGATCGTATATGGACCACAAATCTTTTGTATTTTTTCCGATAATCTCTTCACATAGGGTAGGCAGGCCAAGGCTGTTTTCTGGGTGTTGTTATTCTCTTATGCTCTTGTAATTGTTTGAGCTACTGTCATGTACCCAGGGTATTTACATTGTAGGGTACTACAGAGGTGAACAAAAACTTGAAGAGTATATCAGGAAGAGGCATGGCACGCGGAAATAGAACAATATACCCTGGTTGATGAAATAAAGGGTTTCGTTTAAAATTCCAATAACCTGAAGAAGGCTGGAGGATGTAGCAGCCAAAATATATAAAAGCAAAAAGGACAACAATCCAAACAAAGTAAATAGCTACAACACCTCATTCCTTGTGTGAAGCCTAGTTGTCATTAGTTATCTCCCTCTAACCAGACTCTCTAAGTTACTTGTTTACTACTGCTGTAGCCTCGTTAGAGGGAGATAACTCATGACTACCAAATGAGGCTTTGCACAAGAAATGAGAATGGTATACTCCAGTGATCATAATAAAGCGTTCAGTTCAAAATTCCTAGCATCTGAAGAAGGCCAAAGCATACAACGGCTGAAAAATCATAGAAATGGCAACAAAGATGAGGACAATGGTCCAAATAATATAGTGTAAATACTACCTCATCTCAGAAATATAGACAAATGCTACAACACCTCATATCAAAATATAGACAGCAACAAAATTCTTTTTTAATATAAAATGAGAAGAAAAATTAATTTAATAGGTGAAGAGTGTCTGAAGTTATACGAAATTTTTTGTTTCAGTTGCTTGCAACTAGTGTTGAAATTCTCAAAAATAAAATAACTCATCAATTATATTACCATCCTCTAACCATCAATCCAAGAAAGCAAAGTATTTTTCTCTTTATCTACTTTTGAAACACATGCAAAGCAAATATCTCTTTGGTGTGCAACAAACTCTTTTACAAACTTTCTTTGTCTTAAACATTTTTGAATATTATTTTGTGACAGATTATTTAATCTGCTGTGTGAATATTTTTTCTTCATGGCAATACAGTAAAGCTTTTTCTTCATGGCAATAAAGCTTTTTCTTCATGGCAATACAGTAAAGCATTTTCTTCATGGCAATACAGTAAAGCTTTTTCTTTATGGCAATACAGTAAAGCTTTTTCTTCATGGCAATACAGTAAAGCTTTTTCTTCATGGCAATACAGTAAAGCTTTTTCTTCATGGCAATAAAATAAAGCTTTTTCTTCTGGTGGCAATAAAAAGCTTTTTCTTCATGGCAATACAGTAAAGCTTTTTCTTCATAGCAATAAAGCTTTTTCTTCATGGCAATACAGTAAAGCTTTTTCTTGATGGCAATACAGTAAATCTTTTACTTCATGGCAATACAGTAAAGCTTTTTCTTCATGGCAATACAGTAAAGCTTTTTCTTTATGGCAATACAGTAAAGCTTTTTCTTTATGGCAATAAAATAAAGCTTTTTTCTTCATGGCAATAAAGCTTTTTCTTCATGGCAATACACTAAAACTTTAATAGGCTTTAAGATTTCTGATTTATTTTCTTGACATGAGCTACTGATGCAACTTCAAGCATTTAAATGTGTGAATAAATTCTTTGACTTGTTTTCTTAAAATAACCTGTGTGTTTCCTCATCATTATCATCCTTTATTAATCTTCTTGGCATTGTTAATAAATCTTCCTTTCGACTCATAAGCCCCCTGCAACTATAAATGATGTAAATATATTTGTAATCTAATTTGTAATCCAATTTTGCACCATAAAAACAAAATTCATTCTATTCATCAAAATAGCCAGTTTGATTTCATTTATTTTAGAACGTTATTAATTCAAGCTGGTCTCCACATCCAAATGCATTTATTCTATTGCTACTTTGAAGGAAACTATGATCTATTAAATTGCTTTTGTTTCACAAATGATATTTAACTTTTTTTTATCTATATCCTGCTAATGTGTAGATATTTTTCAGTTGTTATACAAAATCCATTTTTCATCAAATATGGAGCAATTTTACTATGAAAGATAATTACTAAACCTCTATAATTTTGGTTCTTAATTCAAGCTTATATGCTTTTTTTATTTGGTTATAAATCAATTAAATCATTTAATTAATTTATAATGGTTCCAAAATCCAAAATGATTCATCAAAATTAGCTGTGTTCATTTGCCGAGACTTTGGATTATTTTTCAAATTTTCGCAATTGACTAATTTTCATTGAACCTCTGTAAAACTGAAAAAACTTAAGTTGTTTTGACAAAATTTTGAAATCTAAACATTACTATTCCTTTTTTTCACTGTTCCAACAAATGTCATTTAATTTATATTCCTCAAAAATTCAGCTTGAGTGCATAAAAAGCTACAAATACCATCAGTGAAAAATTAATGGAATAATCAAATTAATTTTTGTAGTCAATATTGATATTGTTGAGATAAAACATTTAAAAATAATTAATTTAAGAGCATTATTTTTTAAATGAAAGAAAAATTGTTGCTTCAAAATAAGTAATTTTCTAATATTATGTACAATTATACATATATATTAAACACATATACCTTAAATTTTTATTTTTTAAGTCTTTTACCTTTTTTTAGCAGTATGTATTTTTATTTAATTTTAGATTAATTTAATTATTTTTATCCTGAATTTTATGCCTGAAAGCATTGAATGACGTGATACCACCTATAAAACTACTGTCTGTATCTGTGAGTTCAGCAATCAGTATTAAATTTTATCTCTATTTAGGGGAACCTAAATGTTTTAGGTCCCCCTTGCTAATATGTGGGATTATGGTATATGTAGAATTGTAAGATGATGGATGAGTTTTTGTGGTAAATGAAGAAAATGTAATGAGTGATTGTGTAGGGGTCTTATACCTCTACTTACTTATATTAAAGATTCTTCATGAAATAAATAACAATACCAATTGGTAACCAACAATAAACATGTATTGATAAAAATACAACAGTGAAAACAAAGCATGAAATTAGACAGTGTACAAAATGTGGATGAAGGAGAAAAAGTTCTCTCCCATTGACCTGAGTTTCGGTCGAAAGATTCAGCTGTTTGAATAAAGTTCTCTTGTGAGATAAATGTTCTTTGAATGATTGTTCGAAACAAAGTTTGTTTGAGAAGAATGATTAACACAGAAATACAATTATTTTGAAGTGTTGTGTGGAAATAAGTTTTGATTCAATTATGCTTAAATGATGTGCTTAAGCAAAGTATCCAAAGTGAAAGAGTGTAAGTTTGTATTACGAAATATTGTGTCTGTGTGTGTGTGTTTGAGCAAGATTGTGTATTAAACTGACATGGATTCGGACGACAGCCGAAATTTTACTAAGGAGCCGTAAAAAGTAGCTGTATTTAAACTAAAGGAAAAATATAGGCACCCAGAGGTACCGCGGGGAAACTCAATTTTCTATTAAAAATATCTGATCTGTTCGAAATTAACCAATTGCAACATGTGTAACAGACTAGGCAGGTTTGTCAAGAGTCGAAGGTTTTCAAAGACAACTGCGATTGTTAAATTGTTCTATAGTAAAAGTAGTAGTGATTTATTTACCAATCACAGTCGAACAAAATGACACGTAGAAAAGCATGTATGTATGTGGGTGTGAAACATAGCGACCGATATAATTGGGTTGTGAATGGGATTAACTAGGTATCAGTGTGACTGTGGAGTGTGGACCAACCTCAACTCATCCCCCTTTTTCGGCCATGTGCCACATTTATTGTACTTTTACAATAATAAATATTGCAATCGGTATTAAATAGTGCATTTGAAAAAGCTGAGATATCGTCATATAAGTAAATCAACAAAATTACAAAATCTATTCAGCTTAATATTGGTCATTGATTTTATTCTGACTTAAGAAAAATAATCCAATTTCATGTTGAAGTCTGTGAACGGTTATGTCCCTTGTCAAATATTAGCAGCAGCAGCAGGTCGTTATGACCTCTTCAAATTGAGGGAGAGAAATACAAGTAAACATGGAGTCTCAAATGAATCAATTATTGACTGAAGTGTAAGTAAATCTTTTTTAGTTTAATTGTACTATATCTTAAAACAAAATGTAATGAATATCGTGTTTAAAAAAAGAAGTAATTTTTTAATTTATTTTGTATGAAAAGTTTAGGTTTTTAAAAGCATCTCACAAGCACTTTTTTAATTTCGGTAATGCAACAAAAAGATGAAAACCAATTGTAAATACTGACCTAAACCACATTGTTTTTAGCCCAATTTTTAATCTGAAGCACGTCTGTAATGTATTTTTTTAAAATTATTATTCAAGCCAAATCTAAAAGAAAAGTTGAACTAAAAACAATTACAAATGAAGTGAAATTCTCCTCCTTCAATCAGTCTTTTTATTTAACCTTCTTTCCTAAACAAACTTTTAAGTTAACTGATAAAATCTAAGCCTTAAAAAGAAAAAAAAGTTACTACAATTTCATAATTATTTCATTTTATAAATTTAAAATTCTAATGCTTGAATACAGAAGAAACAACACTTTTTTAAGTGTATTCCTAGGTGATCCATGTCGATTTGAAATACATGCCATAATTTTAGAGTTGTTTAATTTCGAATCTGAAATAATCATGTGTCGTTTTTTGTGAAGAGAAGCAATTGAACTTTGTACTTCGGCTCACCAGGGAATTAAACTTAACAGTAAATTTCCACTTTATTTTCGCTGCTTTTATATTTCAAACATTAGTTCAAATTATTTACTTTATAGGGAAAAACAACAACAAAAACCCTGCAATCTTTTATAATTTTTTTGTTTTAAACTTTAAGATTTAAAGTGGAGATGTGTGAAGTTTGGTAATGTCAAAGTTTTTGTCTAAAATTGGGAGAACGAGTAAAATGTTTCTGACAATTTGAAAGTCTGAAACAAACTCCTCATACATTTTAAATTTCTTTTCTTACCATGTCTCATATTTTGGGTACTTATTTTTTCCCGTAATTAAAAATTGGACTAAAAAATATAGTTTATTTATTTGTGACTAAAATGCTGATGTTTATCAACCCATACCAAAAACACTGACTTGATTTTTTTTTTAAATCGGGCATCAACTTAAAAAAACGAAAAATTCAATGTGCCGTATTTATTTACAATTTATTTTTCTTTAAGAATAAATTTAAATTTATCAATATTCAACACCAATTAATATTAATTTGAAATAGAATTAAATCGGCTTGTACTTAAAGTTCTTAGATTTTTTTTACGATTACTAGCCTATATATTAGGGACGTACAAAATATCGCTAAAAAACAGCGTGAAACAGCATAGTATGAATAAAAAAGTTCATAAACTTAATAAAACAAACTTTTTCTATCAAAATATTTATATTTTTATTAAGAGGAAAGATCAAAGCAATTTTTAATTATTTTTAAAATTTTTTGAATCCCTGCTAACATTTTCGAAATTTTGATAGAAAATGTTGTTTTGTTTGAGTTAGCGGCTAAAAAAAATATTACGCCTTTATTACAATAGGTTACGTGGTAATGATGACACAACCCACTTTTTTCACGGTAACAAACACATTAATTTGAAAATTCTCGCAAAAATCAAATAATTGTCAGATTTGAATGAAACTTTCAGTACTCATTCACAAATGAATGAAATTATTTTTTAAATTATTATTTTTGAAATATCTTGATGAAAATATTTTTTTTTAAGTATATTACCCCCCCTCTACGTAAATCCATGAAATTTTAGTAAATTTAAATATCTGTATAAATTTTTTTTATTAAATAAACGCAGGACTCATTGGGGCATATAAATCATCTATGCTTTTTATTTTAAAATGGACAACCCGACCGTAAATCTGCCCCGAAGCGTAAAATAAAACATACAATAAAACTCTGATATAATTTAATTTGATAAACTTTTAATTGCTGGAATTAATAATAATTATGAAGGACATTATAGTCTGAAGAAAAAAAATTTTTTCGTTTACTAATAAAATTTTGAAAGAATTGATTTTATTTTTTTATTTTTTACTATAATAATTCATAAAAGTGTTTCTAATATTTTAAAAACCTTTTATGAAAACGTTGTTTAATGCCATTTTACTTAAGAATTGGTGATTATATTACCTATCGAAAATTGAAAAGTTTGATAAAAATCGTTCACCCATTTCAATTTTAAAATAATTTTAAAAAAAATAAATTTGTTAATTTTTATTAAGTACGGTGTTCCATATGAGTCATAATACGTTTCCGTAGGGGTCGTATTGTTTTTAGAAGTTAACAAGTGTTTGGATTAACTGCCCTTACATCGGAAACGAGACAAACCTCACTTCAATTCTGATTCTAATCTCTTCAAGACGTTTATTTATCTCAATGATTTGGTTGACAACTGTCAATTGAACCAATATGAAGTTGGTGCTGACTATGTTATGCAGGACCTTTTTCTTGAAGATGAGCAGAGTTGAACAGGCAAGAGAAGAAAAAAACAGGCAACTGAAGAAAAAAAAAAGGCCCTTTTCAGGGCCACAAAATATTCCAAAAAGTCTTTTCTCTGAACACAAAATATTGCGTAAAAATGATGGAACCAAATATATATATTAACATCTGCAGTACTATAAAAATTAAATTACATATTATTACCATGTCTTAAACTTAATGATAACTTATTAATAATATGAAAAATATATAATATAATTATTAATAAATAACCAAATAAAATTATTAATAAATAACCTAGATCTATCTATCGCCCAGTTCACATTCCACCCACGTCCACTGAACAGGTCAAGAGGCCCATCCCCCGTTCCCTGTCTAGGATGTGGTTTCCGGCTTTCTCCTTTCTGATCCTTTCACTATTACACAGCCCCCTGCACATCAGTGGCGTTACCGCCTTTCTCGGGGTGATATGATCAAAAAAAAAAAAAAATTATTAATAAATAACCTAAGAAAATTATTAGTAAATAGCATAATAAAATTATTAATAAATAACCTAAGAAAATTATTAGTAAATAGCATAATAAAATTATTAGTAAATAGCATAATAAAATTATTAGTAACTAACATAATATAACTTAGTTTGGTTATTTTAAAATAAATTAATAATAAATATCATAATATAACTTAGTTTGGATATTTTAATTTCATTAAATTAAAAATTATTCTAAAAGAAATTTAATTTTTTTAATTTTTCAGAAAGCATATTAATAGTTTCAGAAAAATATGTAATATTTAAACAAAAATATTTAATATTTCAGAAAAATATTAATAAATAACATTAACAATATAACTTAGTTTGGTTATTTTAACTTCTGTTTTATTAAATTATTTTAAAAGAAAAGTAAATTTTTATTTATTCAGATAAAAGCATAGTCTGGCTATAAAATTCTATAAAATATTATACTTGCTGAATATATGTTAAATTTTCAATTTTACTATTTAATTAAAAAACAACAAAAAAAAAATTAAATTTCGAAATGTTACATTTTAAGCAACATGAATTTTTTGTCACTTACGGCCGCCATCCAAACGTCATTCACACCTGCTACTTGTCAACACGTCATTTATCGCCTAGATAAGCGCTGACAAGAGGGCTACTGTTTTTAAAGAGTGATTTATTTCGCAAATATCAAGTTAGTAAGCACTTAATGCTTGTTTGAAATCAGATAAAGGTAGGTTTCAATTATAAAAATCGACTTAAATAACGTGTCAAGGAGGTATATTTTTTTTTTGCAAGATTTTTAAATCAGAAATTTAGCTACTGTTTACAAAATCTGTCGATTCGTCAATAATGGCGGTAAATTTAAAAAAAAATTTTTTCTGCAGTTAAATTTTTGATTCCGAGCTATATAATTTCGGTTTGAACTAAACCAGGGTATTTTGCTTATGGTAATTAGTAAATTTAATCTCTTGGCTTTCAATTAAAGGTAAAATTAAAGCTTCAAGAAAATGTTTTTATTTTTAAAAATTAAATTTAAATTGAGGTATCGAAAATGCGCAGTGATTTTTTGTACATCCCTACTATATATATCTTTTTTTTTTTTGTCTGACCATATTTTGACTTTTTTTTTTTAGGGGTGGATCTAACAATGACAAATTAACAAATAGCTTGCCAAGAAAGACGACTTTTGTTTGAGCAACATTGTGCTAAAAAAACACGATTATACTTTGAAACTAAACTTTTTCATTTTTCGGAAATTAACTTCAAGATTTTTAGGAGGTGGTTTCAATTTTTACAGTACTGTTAAAGTTAAATAGCTGTTTTTGTACGTCCATTATTTTATTTATTTTTAACGTTACCCCATATGACCATAACCTCCCTACTTTGAAAAATTTACAAATAAGGCCGCCTACGAACTCTATTTGTGGCGTTAATTAAACCTAATCTCTTTTTCAAATTCTAAACCTGGTTTTTATGTTTATTTCCTTTTTTTTTCTTCTCTACTTTTTAAAATAACCATCTTAAAAGCGGATGTAAAATTAGGGTTGCATATTTTTAGCAGTATTGTAAATGTACTAAAAATAAATCATTACCAACAACTTGGTTGGTACAATACTTTTTCTTGGAGATACATACAGTGTGTAGTCTACCCATACGAATCAAAAACATACAGGAAAAGGTTTTTATAGAACTTAAAACTTTAAAAACAAAATCCCAGTTAAGCCTCAGAAATTTTAAAACAAAAATATCTTTTCATTAACCAAAAAAAAAAAAAATTATAGTATCCAAAATAAAATATTTCAACTATAACTCAGCCTGATATTTTTTTAACAATATTCTTTAATCTTTATTAACCACACAAATTTTTGTAATACCAATCCAAATTTGGTCATTAAACTTTACACATACTCCTCGTCCTGTGTTTCTGATAAATTTTAGTGTTTACACAGTAAAAACCACCTTTCTCATTTCAGCAGGGAATATTAATAAAAAAAACTAGTTGGATGGTGCATGAATTGAAATGTTACTACAACTGAAATTCAAAACAAGTTTCTTTTTTTATACATTACAAATTTATTTACGATATTATTTAATTTGTGGAGAAAAAGTAGATTGTATGTTCTGTTAAAATATGCTATCAAAGGGAGGTAACAAAGGGAGCATTGGCTGCTGTTAACAGATGAATGCAAACTTGACCATTGAAATTTAGTTTTATGGTCATCTTTGCGAGTGTTGACAAAATAAATTAAACGACTTTTGTTCATACTATAATATTAAAAATATTCTTTAGGAACAACCAATAAAAATTTGCCAAATATTTTTTGTTGTTCATGGTCTTCCCTGATTTGATTTGTATATTAAAAAAAATGTATGTAGTCTAAAGAACTATTTGAATGTTAACGACACGTCTCGAAACTATAAAAAATAAGAAAAATATCAATTTTATTTTTAAATTTTGAAGATAAAACTTGTCTGGAAAGCATAAAGTCAAAAGAGTTCCACAAGCAAGTAGTGTTAGCATACAACTTAGTTACATTTTTTTAGCCAATTGAACTGTAATTGACATTTATACATTATTTGGACTATTGTCCTCATCTTTCTTGCAATTTGTACGCTCTGACCTTCTTCAAGTGCTAGGAAATTTGAACTGAACCCTTTATTATAATCACTGGGGTATATGAACTCCATTCCTTGCCTAATGCCTCTTCTGAAAGTCATGAGTTATCTGTAATTGACCTTGTTGCTAATCTAGTATTACACCATATCAAAGAGCTCATCTAAACAATTACCATGAAATTATTTATGTCTTAGCTTGGAATGTGACCAAGCTATTCTTATTTAGACCCCTACTTCTTTTTATGGGGGGGTATAAAAGTTCTTTACTTATCTCCTTTGAATATTTTTTTTCTGGTAACATATGTTGAAATATCTTTTTAATACTCAAAATCAACTCACCAAAGTTTCAAATGCTGTTTTTCTAATTCTCTCCTGTCCAGAAATCACTCGTATTTTTTGTGGCTTTACTGTTTTACATGGGGCGAATTTAATAATAAAAAAGTATGTCCGCCAAAAAGGTGGTGTTTTTTTTATTTTCTATAGTTTTGAGAAGTGTTCAAAATTTCCAAGCACCCACCCAATAGTTGAAATCACCCAGTTTGGGGAGACCCTGCTCTACATACTGTAAAATATTGTATTTCAGCATCAATTTCAATAATAATATTAAAATTAAGAAATATATACTTTTCTGAACAACTGTTTAGATTGTACAAATATTTAAGATGCAAGTAGAATAGAGTTGGACAACAAAATTGGCTAAAAAGTACCTTATATTAGCATATTGAACTAAATTTATAAAATAAATTTAAAAAATGTAATTAAAGGTAGACCTTAAGAAATAAGCATCATTAATTTAAAAACAGGTTACAGTTAACATTTATTTTTTATTTTTTTTTTGTTTAAACTGAAAATAGCAGTTTTCTTTGTATATAAATGTATTTCTCCCAAAAATTCAGTATAGAACAAATTAAGGTTTTGGTACTTTAAAAAATGTAATGTTTAAAAATATTCTTATTAAAATAACAACCCTTTTCACTTTTGTATTGTGATAGCTGTTGCATTAGCAAGTATTTAAAAAGAAAGAAAAATGACTTCGAGAAGAAAATAAGCAACCTTTTTGATTTTAACGGTAAAAGTTCAAGGTAAATACAAAATGTATAGTTTAAGGAAAAAAAAATAATGTGAATGATAAAATCGTTTTGTGTTGGAAATTTCTCCTTAATTGGTTAAACATCAGTTCAGGTATATAAATGATCACATCAAGACTTACGAATAATCAATATTACACAATATAGGAAATGTAGGTAATATATTCAAACTTTCCAAATAATTCTTTGAGAATCATTTGCACTTCTACTAAATGTCTATTTAGTGGTAGTGCAAATGATTTCAGACGAGTCTTTATCTGAAGGAAATTTTGTACTTATGAGATTTCTCTATGATCTCATTCCAGAGATGAAAAAATTGATTCAAACAAGTACTGCTTTCAATTAGAGGTGAAAAGCAGCAAGGATTGGTGAAAAGAGAAAGTGTGTGTGTGTGTGTTTTTTTTTTTTTTTTGCTGAGAAATATAAATTTCTAGGGTAGAATTATAAAGATCGTGGAACAAAACAATATTTTAATACTGTTGATGTTGAAAATAGATTTAATTTTTATGAAATGAACATTTTTATGTTACCAAGTACAAGATTGTTTTATTATTCTTTACGTGCACTCTTAAGCTTAAAAATATCACCAGGCAAGGTGGTAATGCCGGAAGATGTTTTTAACAGCAGAAAGTAATGTTTAAATAGATCAATGACAATAAGCAGTGATTGGTTGCCTTGAAAAAAGTTTGCAATCAAAGCAATCTTATTTATATTCAGTTCAATATTTAAACTTCTTTTTCAAAGATTTGGAAAGCAAGAGTGACGAGAGAAAAGTAAGAAATAATTTCTGAAATTTGGAGCATCTGCTATAACACCAGTTGACCCTTTTTACCCAAATATTTATTGTTTTCTTATACATGAGATCATTATTTACATTGTTTCAGTTGTTGTACACTAAGACCTTGTTCAAGTGATTGGAATTTCTAACCAAACCCTTTATTTCAATCACTAGAGTATATTGTTCTCATTCTATGATTCCAAACAATGTAAATAATTACAATACCTCATCACAGAAGTATAGACAAATATGAGCTCATTTTTTAGATTTCATTTCTGTTCAGTGCTATAAGCTTATTTGCATAATGAAAATGTTCTGACGATTATTTATATTTTTCAGGGGTAAAGTTCCTGAAGTAACTGGAGTCATCTGTACGGATCAACATGGCCTTTGTCTTGGAGGTATTGTCTGATTATTACTATCACAATACTTAGATACTATGGGACATGTGTACTTTTCATAAACCAAGCCGCCTGCATTTATGTGCTGTCAAATGAGAAGAGACCCATCTAAGGTTCTTGGAATATCTTCTGTATATTCTGAAAAATATGAAGGTTAACAAATAGATTAACCAAACAATTGATTTACCCAACATTCTTCACATTTATTCCACAGTATTCAGATTTTTGTTAACCTTTATCATTCTGTATGTGACTTCATTTTCTGTACAAAGTTTATGTTGCCACTGAAGATGACTGATCTTTGAACAATAGTGTGTTTGAATTTCATAGTTGTGTTGTCGTATCCTGCTATGGCAACAGAAAACAGCTTTGAATGAAATTAACAATAAGGATACTGTAATTGAGAGGTAGTAAAAATAAAAAGAGTGCAGTGAAAAGGGAATTAATATCAAATAATGCAGGATTCTAAAGTCCATACAGTATTAAGTGTAGTCGTTTGTTTCTTTCCCTAAAGTTAAGATCTCCATGACTGTTTTGTTCAAACAGTAAGGAAGCTCATTGACCAGGTATTTTTACAATATTAAAGTTATCATATTTTCAAAATTTTTAGTCTATTCTTATTGAAAGGTTTTGCTTGGTATCTTCATTAAATTTTTTGGTGTGGTTAAATCAGCAAATTAAAATGATGCTTACCAATGTGCAATTCAATATTTTGAAGAACAGTGAAATAGTTAAATGTAACTGTCACTTCTATTCAATTTTTTTTTTTTTTTTTTACACAAACTTAATAACTCTTAAGTTTGAAAATTCATACCAAGGAGATATTTAGTATTTACAAAAATTTATCTTTATTTAAATGTCACAAATCTATTTTCTACCTTTTTATATCTTTTTAATAATTTTACTCTGATGGAAAATGTATGCTAGCAATGTCGGGGTTCAAACTTTTATAGGTTTGCCACAACTTTAACTATAGCAACTTTAAAAAAAATTATTATTTTTTTTTTTTTTTTAAAGTCATGAAAGACATAGCTACAGCCTACAATATTGTCATGTCCTGCTAGGAATCACACACACACATATATATTTTTTTGTGCATAAACTTCTGGAAGAGATAAAAAATATAATCAATAATTTTAAAGCTTTGCTAAATAGTAAAATGTTCTCTATTCTTTCAGTTGAAGGTAATATGTCCACTTGTCATGCTGGCTTGATAGCTTCTTTAGCAGAGTGTGGCCGTTCTTTGCGACAAGATGCACAGCCTCCTGTCATCACTATGGAATCTGAAAGAGGGTGAGTAAAGTTTAGTTTTCAAATTTTGTATAAATTTGAATTTAATTTATCCAACTAAATAGAAATAATGTGTGTGACAAATATTTCTGATAGCTGATAACATTGCTCTTGTAAGGCTTTTTAGATACATATGAGAAAGTATTTGACCAATTAGTTACCCAGAACAAAGTGGACCAGTAACCACAAAGTAGAAAATGGAAAAAAGCAAAATAAATTTGATCTCCAGTTAAATAAGAAATGAAGCAGCATGTTCTTTTTTTTTGTTGTTTTTATCTTGCCTAGTATTGATGCAAACGTATAAATGATGATGTAAATCTGGCCTTAATTCAATATACGCACTTCTCACAGGATATTTGTTAAATGCTTATTTAAAAACAGGGCTTTGAAGCAAGCCATGTTAAGGAAAAGAAAAAGACTTTTACATTCAATCTTTAAAACTCTTTGTGTGTAAACAGAGAGCGCATATATTTGGCCTCTGGCTTCTATCCATTTTTTTTTTTTTTTTTTTTTTTTTTTTTATAACATTAATTCCTTTACTCACCTCAATTTAGCTCTGTTGAGTGAGGTGTGGAACCAGTTGGCCAGCCTGTTTTTTCAATTTAAAAAAAAAATACCATCATTATGGGTGGTTACAAAAGTAATTTTGTCTGTTTATAGTGGTAATTAAGTTTTATACTGCTTGTGTGTGTGTGTATGTGTATATATGAAAAAAATTGCAAGTTCGCACAACGGCTCGTCAGGGCAAAGGCAGACCAAGGACTAATCAAATAAATAGACACCTATAAAAGACTAACCCATTTGAACCTGCCAACAAACTTATTAACGCTAGAACAGAAATATTAAATAAGTGTAGAATGCACAAAATAAAATTTCTTGCTTAGTGTATCGGACCTTAATGTGAACCCCCCCCCCCCCCCCCCAATTTTTTTTTTTTTTCTCAAACAACCCCTTCCCCAAATGGGTTAGTCTTTTATAGGTGTCTATTTAGTTGATTAGTCCTTGGTCTGCCTTTGCCCTGACGAGCCGTTGTGCGAAACCGCGGTAGGTCTTGGCGATCTTGCGATTTTTTTCGTGTGTTTTTGCTCTGCGTGACTGCCTCTTTGTTAAGCCATTTTGGTTAGTTTAGTATCGAGCACTTTTCTTTCTTTGTGGTTTGTTCCGTTTGAGGGTTTTTTTTTTCTTTGCTGTGAAGAACTGTATGTATTGTCGGTGCTACGCAGCTTTCTTTTTTTTCCCCTCTTTGTCCAAAGCTTTATAGCCGAGGACAATAACGGAGTTAGATTCTGCTGGTTATTCGTGGTCTTTAAAAATTACTTGTGTAACATTTTAAGATTTGAATACGTACAGAGTCGATTTTATTATTATTATTATATATATATATATATATATATATATATATATATATGCTTTTTGTGAACCACTTTATAAACTTTGATAGCTTTGTTTCTGTTTGATGTTCTAATAACACACTTGGAGATTGATATTTCAAAGAAAAGCTGATTAGTTTTACTCAAGATTTAATAGTATAAATATTCAAACTTTGTTCTTACATCCTTGGTTAATGGGCAATCCATTCACTAAATGGTATCTCCACATGACTCAGCAGTTGTTATAGATTTCTGTCTTCTAATATTTTGCTATGTAATTTAATTTTGTTAAATTTCTTCATTTTTTTTTTTTTTTTCTCTCTGCAGCCAAATCTTAATGTTGAAGAGTGCTGAAAATATCTCTTTTGGCATCATGAAGACAGCTCCTCCCAGTTGGCACTAAGTTACTCGTATCACATTACTAGGAGTTTTTATGCAATTCTGAACAAGATTTTTTTTTACAAGGAAACCATCAAATTTCTAACTTAATAAAAAATGACAAAGTATTTTTAAAGAGAAAATCTTTTATAATTTGTAACAGCTTTGTTGCTACTCTAAATTTGTTCCACCTCATTCTAGCTACAAATGTCTGCTATAATGGAAAGAAAATTAAATGATATAATCCATGATTGTGAGGATATATTGTTTTCAAATTCAAGAAAATTTTGAACTTTTCATGTAAATATTGTACATTTTGTGATGTCTCAATAAATATCAATGTTTCAAGCATTTTTTATTACTTGTTTTGTTTAATAATAGCTGAATATTCTACAGTTTTCTGATGTGGTTTATAGTAGGATTGGAGAAAAATGATCTGTTCCTCGGGTATTTCTAGTTCACCTGTGACACCCTAGACCTATTACAGGATTGCTGGTAAGTTGATTAAATTAGTTTTTTCACTGACTTGTATTTTTTTTTTTTTTTTTTTTTAAATTGCAAATCAATCTTCATAGCTGTATTATACCAATTTTTATGATAAATTATAAAGATCAAATTAGGCAATGTTGAATTTTATTTAGAATATAGCAAAATGAAATCAGTGTTCCAAGAAAAATGTAGCAATAAATTATATTTTGCTAAATCCCATTGTGATATGCTTCAATAAAGATTCAAATTGTGCATTTCCTTTTATCTTACAATAGCATTTTATCCAAAATCTGTATTTTTCAACAGTTTGAAGAAAACCTGAGAAATTAATTTGAAAAATTTATACAAATTTTTAATCATGAAATATTGATTTTCTTTTTGCAAATTCTTTTAAAACTGAAAGTGAAAAGAATTACTCGCTTGAATATATTTTTAAAAACTAAAATTTAATAATGCTTTCATATTTTAAATATTAGTGTAATTTATTTTATAAGATTGGGATATAAGTATTTATATTGTGTACCTAATCATAATTGTAATATGTATTTGTCAATGTTTTCAATCAAATTAAAGATCCATCAGACCAAAATGGTGTGTCAGGTACAATCAAACCTGCAGCAGTGCACAGGAGTTTCTCCTGGTGAGGTGCAGGAGGGGCTGGGAATCCCACCATTGCGTTCAGTCCCTCTAAGCAGAGGTTCAAGAGGAACCTGATACTCCATTTTGAAAGAAGGTTAAGTGGGCCCCTAGCCCGTGATAAACACATTTGGCACAAATTCGATGTGGACATCGGTGCTATCCTTGAAACAACACAGCAGTTTGGTGGATAAAATGTCTAATGGTGACGTCCAAAATCATTACTCGTTATCCAGCATGAAAATTTGGACATGAGGAGTGGAGAAGAAAGGATGCCATTAAAGAAACTAGAGAAATAAAAATTAAACAATATGGAGGGTTAACATTCAGTCAGTTAAGTGCCATACGTGAAACACGCTTGGGTGATCATATCTTGAAAGAGACGACTGACTGGGCAGAAGATTATCCTGCAGTAGGTTGCCATTGCTTTTGTGGTAGACTGGTTGCTAGCCAAGGCTATAGAACTCAATCTATCCTATTACTTAACCCATAACTGGAGGGAAGAGATGGATTAATACCTTTCCCAAAGGTATTTGTGCATAAGTGAATGCCACAAATTCACCTGGAATTCAAACTCGGCTCCCCTATTTGTTGTTCTGAGTCAATATCCACTGCACCACAGTGCATATCTGGGTTAATATTAAGAACATGAAATTACCCTATCAGTTATTCAAATCTGCTGTTCACCCCCCCCCCAAAAAAAAGGAAAAAAAAGCCTGTCCCACCGTGGACCATTTAAAGTCAGTTTGCGCAGTGTGTTGGTTGTTATGAACATCCAATCAGGTGCGCAAAAGGTGTGGTCTAGGGTCATTCGACGTACTATAAAGGTCATAGTCTCTGTTAGTGTTTGATTGTGGAGGGGAGGGTCAGGATTTGATCTCCCCCGATTGGGTCGACTTGGTGATGAGGTGTATGATGTTGAAAGATCCAAAACTCCCTAATGAACCAAGTCAATTTACATCACTGATTGCCCCCCTCTCTGGCACCTATTTAAGAGCATATATTAAAAAAAAAACAAAAAACTAAAAACTAAATTTTAATAAGGCCTACATATTTTAAGTTTTAGTGGAATTTATTTTTTAAGATTGGGCGATAAATATTTATGTTGTATACTTAATCACGATTGTTATATGTCTTTGTCAATGTTTTCAATCAAATTAACAAACTCTTTCCAGGATTTTAGTTTATGAATATGATTAACGCTTGGGTAGTGAGTTTCATTAAATAATTCCACTTCACACTTACTTTTGGTGGCTCTGTACACAAAATAGAAAAGTTTCTTAATATCTTTGACAATGTCAAATGATGGATAAAAATCAACCTGAATGTTGCTACTATTTTTTTGTGTATAGTACAATAACGCATTGATCATATTGATATTTTCTGAAGTGGGAACATCCCGAATGTTTTTGTACAGCTGTGGAAACCTTACTTTTCCTTGCATATTAGAAGCTGTGAGGTAAAGGACGACGTCATTGGTTGGCAAATCACATGAGCAAATTGGAGTATTATCCAGTGGGATACTATTCACATCCCATTTGAACTGTTCTTCCATAAGTATTTTCAGACTGTTTGCAATTATCACATCTGCCTTGTTGTTGCCAGCATACACGAAATCAATCACGCATCTGTGTGAACGATCTGTAATAAAATAAAAAATAAATAATACAAAGGATCATTTTAATATAATTTCCCTAAGACTAAGGAAGAATAACCCATAATTGATATTCTTTCTCTGTTTCCAACTATTCACTGGTTAAAAGATTAGCCTTTTAAAGTATAAAGTCAAGTGTGATAAAACATGGAATTAGTACACACAAACTCCTGATCAGCATGCTCGGAAATGTCAACACGTTCAGTGATAATGTTTCTAAAACTTTGTTCATTCATATGAATACATAATCTTATAATGATTTTGTGTGGTCATGTTCAAATGGCCATTCCAGGGTTGGGGGAAAATATTAAGATGATTATAATATTGCTATAATATAATCTTTTAATTTCCAAATTCTATTTAAATCATTGAGGATTTAATGTAAATGATCACTTTTATGAGGGAAAGAAGAGAAATGAAAATTTTAATGATCTTTGTCAAGCTTGAGTTCTATTTAATATTTCTATTAATTTTTTATGTCAACAACCATTTTTGATTTCATCAAAATTTGAAACCAATTTATATAGGTGTAAGAGTGAAAGATGGCAAGCAATAAATAATTTAATCCTTTTGTGTGTGTCTGTCTGTATGTATGTATGTATATATATATATATATATATATATATATATATATATATATATATATATATATAAAAAAAACATGTTTTGTTAAAAAATAACCGAAAAGGAAGAAAATAGGAAAAATAACACCCTTGAAAATGGCCAGTGAAGAGGCTGAAAGTGCTTGGAAAGTTAAAAATTATGGAACATTTTTATACTTGTTATCTCCAACAAAAAAGTAACATGTAAGAATGCTGGAAAAATTAAATCAAAAATTAATAAAATCTTCCTTGTCAGTCATTTTTAATGAAACATTTTTAAATGAAAGATTGCTGTCCAAACATATATCTTTTTATATATATATATATAGATAAATAAAGAACAAAGAAAATATTTGTAGTGTTCAAAACATTAATTTAAAACAGTGCTCAATATAAAAATAGAGCAATGAAAATTTATTATTAATTCTACTTTAGAACATGTACATGCTACTACATTTTGTTTCGACATTGAAAGAACAATGTCTCATCAGATAATTAATAATGATGCTAATAAATGGTTTTTTAAAAAAAACTGAAAAAGAAAACACTTCCTTTTATTTTTGGAAAACTTTTTGTATGAGGTAAGAGGATATTAAAAAAGAGAGGAAAAAAGAAAGAAGGTAGAAAAGATAAAAAGCAAAACAAAAAACAATAAAAGGGAAAGAAAGAGGAAAGAGAAGGACACAGAGGAAATAAAAAGGAAAACGAAAGAAAGAACCGAGATGAAAGAGCCAATAAAAACGGCTCAGAGAGAAAGGCCAAATTAAGGTAAGAAATAAAATATCGACAGATACAGATATTGGTCACATGACATCTGGGCTTAACAAAGAGGAAAAAGCGAGAAAATGCACAGAGGGGGAAGAAAGTGTTGGGTAGATGACAGAAGCATCAAAGAAACAGAAATTTCAAACGTTGGCCGAAAGTGAATTGCAGATAGATACATTTGTTCATTATGTTGTATAAAACTAAATCCTTTGGCATTTAAAAAAAAAGATGGAAGCACATACATAAACATACGAATTATTCAAAAAGCTCAGATCTGGGGACATTTAAAAATACAACACGAAGATATAAATTTATTAGTGCTAATATACTAAATTGGAGAAGTAAAATTAAATTTGTCTATATTATACTTCCTACTTAAATTTGGGTCTCTTTCTGTCAGCTGTTTTCATTGGCTCTTTCCTCTCTGTTCTTTCTCTTTCTCTCTTGTTTTCCTCTTTGCATTTTGTTTCCTCTATGTCCTTTGCTTTCCTTTTTCTTTCCTCTTTTTTGATTTCTCTTTTTGCTTTATCATCTTTTCTACCCTTTTTCTTTTTTCTCCTCTTTTTTAATATCCTCTTAACTTCTACAAAAAGTTTTCTAAAAATATAAGGAAGTGTTTTTTAAAATTTTCTTTTAAAAAATAATGTTTACTACCATCATTATTAACTACCTGATGAGACATTGTTCTTTCCATTGATGAAATAAAATGTACAATTTTGTAGTAGATTGTAGTTTGTACATGTTTTAAAGTTATATATATATATATATATATATAAAGGAAAACTCAACTTGTCATTTAAATTGGTTATAAATTATAATTCATTTCAATGAGCTAAATTAGCTCATTTCATCAAACCACACAATATTCGTTCCATTTGGTACAAAAATTTTTGCTGGAATAAGCATTTCCTTTAACTGAAGAGAAAAATAAGAAAAAAAGAAAAAGGAAAAAGAAAAAAAAGAGTCAGGACAGAGGCATTGGCGTCATCTCAGTTGGGGGTATCCAGACCAGTCGTGAAGACATTGACTACCAAGTCATTAACTGCCTACTTCTAATTCCATAGATATGTATGTATGTTTAATCCCACAAATTAATCCACTTATGTACACTAACTTATATCAACATACACATATGTGCACACATCCCCATATGTACATACAAATGTGACTGTGTTTATGATTATACATACCTATAGGCTTACATTTATTAATGCCCACATATGAATCTTGCGTTCGTATACTCACATATATATTTTATAAAGACAGGATTTTTGGGGATATAAATAGGGTTATATATATGTAAGTATGCTAGCAATTCTCACACATACTCCCAGATTACGCATATATTTTCATACTTACATACATTCTCACATCCATATGTATATCTACTCATAGATGCACCCACACTCCCATATGCATGTGTGCACACATAAATGTATTCTTCATACATACATTCATCTATTTATATCCACATACAATTATTGTGTTCACACACTCGCAAATTTATGAGGAGCGGATCTACGCACACATGTATACACATCTATATATATATAACAACTTTTTATATACCCTTATATATGAAGACAATGTACGCCTGTGTACATTTACATATCTACTTTTAACTCCCAAATGAGGTGGTATATTT
Source organism: Ascarosepion bandense (assembly GCA_037127315.1). Classification (NCBI taxonomy): domain Eukaryota; kingdom Metazoa; phylum Mollusca; class Cephalopoda; order Sepiida; family Sepiidae; genus Ascarosepion; species Ascarosepion bandense. Next base: position 73,102 of record JBBBDQ010000910.1, on the reverse strand, counting down.
CACATTTCATATATCTTAACAAACATGACACATATATATCTATATGTACCAGCATATATCATTCGGATCTTGGTATTAACCTGTACACATATGAGGAGAATGATCAATACATGAAGATATAATCAGTTCAAGAATGCATAATCGACTACATCCAAGATTAGCACAACCTGCATATAATCAGGTATTTTCATATACTGGAAAAACATATACATAATTAGGTCCACTCTTATACATGAAATACACTTATATTTAAGCGCACCCATATACACACAATAATACACACAATAATACATATAAAACATATATTCATGACTATACTTGGGAACATGCACATAATTAGGTGCACCCATATACATGAAAAACATATCTAACCTTACAATTAGGTGCACCATTTTACATGGGAAATTTTTATATCAAAGTCATTATAGTAAAATCATTTACAATTGCACAGTTCAAGACAGGACATTTTTAACTTGGTACACCAATAATATAAAGTCGTTGCATACTTATATTGGCATATCAACCCATTGCACAGTAGATCTCTATCCTCACTTCTTCCGTCCATAAAATCCTTTCATGAATGATCCACACAAAATATAAAAGAACTGGCAAGTGTGTCAGAATGGGGTAACTCTAAGATTTTATACGTTAGACAGTTTAAATTTATTTTTATGGCAGCATTTAATAATTATTTAATACTTTGATTTAATAATTGGCTAGATTCTCTGAATTTGATAATTTTAATCTTTTCGTCTAAGCATAAATTGCATCTGCTTCTAAAGCTATTGGGGGTTTGAGATTTCCCTATAATCTTCCATTCAATCTGAGGGAAAAGATTTATGTCTTTTAATTCCCAGAAATGTTTAGAGAGAGCGGTTTGATATTTGAGGTGGGGTTTAGAAAATGATTGATTATGATTATAGAGACATTGTTTCCATGGTCCGGCAGAAATTCCTATATATGCTTTTTCTCGCTATTGTCTCCACTAGGATTTGCTCTCTCTCTCTCTCTCTCTCTCTCTCTATATATATATATATATATATATATAGTCTGCCTTCCTCTACCGAGCGCCCATAGCCCAGAGGTAGAAGTGCTTACTGATGTCAATTTGGTCGGGTTTCAATCTTGGCTAAAAGCAACTGTACTGATGAGCTGTGATACAACAAAACAGATTTGTCTGTGGATGACTATATATATATATATATATATTATGATGCTAATTATTGAGAGCTAGATTTAACTTTATATATAATGATAAATTCTCCTGTTGATTTTGACGTATGAGGAACTGACAACCTCATTCAGTTTTATGTTTGTGTTGTATGTGACACTCACTTCTATATAAAAGTCCACATATTATACAATAGTAAGGATCTCAAGACATAGCCACAGGAATATTTGCTGACACTTTTGCCACTGTCTATTGTCCCTTAGCTGGTCAATTCGATTTTGATTTCAAAATTCTGATACCACTCTGGTACAAATTATTTATTTCTATCAAGGGCAACTCATTCAGAGGCACATTGACTGCTAAGAAATTCATCTTTAGCTTGTCTTTATACTTGAACCATGGCTGTCCAACAATTCTTTGTCCATTATCAAGCTGTCTATACATGAAAAGCTTAGGCATTCCGTCATGACTCATCCTTGCAACATGACCAGCCCAGCAAAGTTTCAATATTCCATCAATATATATATAAAAATGCAAACTTATCACTATACTCATTTTGAAAAACCTTCCGCGTATATACGTGGAAGGAAAAAATGGTTGCAAAAAAAAGAAAGAGCTAAGCACATGAACATCAGCCAAAGCAATTTGGACTGAGCCAGTATGTAGCTTGAAGAAAAAACCCGAGACAAGTAATCAATAACAAAAAAGCGCTCAATACGTAAACAGAGCAGAATAAATAAATTAACCTAGTGAGCCAACAAACCTACCAAGGTTTCACCTAAATGGATCTTCAGGGAAGGTTGGCTAAAGAGGATCCTCTTTAGCCAACCTTCCCTGAAGATCCATTTAGGTGAAACCTTGGTAGGTTTGTTGGCTCACTAGGTTAATTTACTTATATATATATATATATATATATATATATACAACACATTACTCAATAAATACTGGACTTAACTAATAAAACAAAAACTTTCAGGCAAAATTTGGCTTTATTCATCAACATAGTCTCCCTTCTAGGATGATACACTGATTCCAATGCTTCTCTAACAATTCAATGCCTTTTTTGTAGAACAATTTGTCTTTGGCCACAAAATACGTCTCAGTTTCCAACATCACTTCTTCATTTGCGCCAAATCTCTTTCCTGGACCCTTTTTTTGAGGTCTGCAAACAGCCAGAAGTTGTTGGGGGTCAGATCTGAAGAATAGGGTGGATGTGGAAGCAATTTGAAGTGCAATTCATGTAGTTTTTCCATCGTTGTGATCGACTTGTGACACGGTGCATTGTCTTGGTGAAAGATCATTTTTTCTTCTTCATTTGTGGCCATTTTTTTTGCAGTTTCTTCCTTCAAAAGCACTGATAATGCTGTATAATATTTGCTATTGATGGTTTTTCCTTTCTCAAGATAATCGATGAACAAAATACCTTGCACATCCAAAAATACAGAGGCTAAAACCTTGCCTGCTAATGTCTGCATCTTTGGTCATTTTGGACAGCTTTCACCTGCTGCTGTCCACTCAGCTGACTGCCAATTTGACTCTGGAATGAAGTGTTGGATCCATGTTTTATCCATTGTTACATATTTAAGCAAAAACTCTTTTTTATTGTGTTGAAACAGTTGCAAACAACACTCTGAATCGTTGTCGTGTTGTTGTTTTTGATCAACTGTGAGCAAATGCAGCACCCATTTTGAACAGGAGTAAATCGTTTTTAGAGTCTGTTCTTGTGTTCCTAAAATTAGAAATTACTTGTATTTTAATTGGTCACCACAGACTATATAACAATGTCACCTTGATTGAGGAGGTTTGGCTAGTTTTGAACCTTTTAAAACTCTTCAACTTGAAATCAGCACCATCACTTGATAAGACACAAATAGTGTTGAAACAAAATAGCTACTTTTGTAGTGATATTATAACATATTTATAAATTCTAAATAAATATTAATCACTCTACTTTGTATTGAGCATTTTTTAAAGAATAGTGTTTCTTTTTTTTTGGTTACAGAATTTTATTTCATTTATACCTACCCTACTGATGCCAATTCGGTCGGGTTTCAATCGGAGTCTAACTGTACTGATGAGTTGAGATACAGTGAAACAGATCTGTCTGCAGATGACTATATATATGTCACTGTCTTATTTCCTTTTCTTCTCTTTTCTTGATAAACAACTCGACTTCGCTTTCTTTCTCTTCTTTTAACAAACAGGAATCAGCATACAAATAACATTACAGCTTCTTCTCTTATCTTCATTGCTATCTTTCTTTCTTTGAAAAACAATTCAGCTTTGTCTTCTTGTTTTAACGAATAAAAATTTATGAGTCTGTTTTTTCTTATTCAGAGTTGCTTAAGATGAATTGGTCAAATTACGCTAGTATCTCAAGTGCGTTTTCCTTTTCATTCATCATTTATCAGTGCCCAGCAATTGTGACTTGCTCGTACAAGATTTGAACTGCAACTGAATTCCAAACTTTGCTTTCCATGTGATTTGGTTTTTGGCGTGAGTTCTAGCTCTTGCTGTTTCACGACCTCATGTCTAGCTTCTGTCTATTTCTTGTTTAGACATTTGTTACTAAGGGTATCTGAGTCAACCAGCCTTGAGCTGCTATCCAAAAACTGACTCTAGGCTCCCACATGATCATCTTGTTACCACGTGGAGACCAATCACAATATGCATGTGTAGGTGTATGTGTGTGGATATCTATATCCATAACAATATATATATATATATGCAAATAAATACACAACCGTCTTTATTATAATAGTGAGGTTTGTTATTACTGAAGTAAATGTTAAGAATAAGTAACTTTATAATTGCTGAAGATGGAGAGAATAAGTGAAGCTTGTCATAAAACCTAATGTAATTCATGGGACATAATGAAGTCGGTGCATGCAAACAAAGATTATTTAAATCTAAAATGAGAAAATTTTTATCATCATTATTACATGAAAATGGGTGGGCCTGTGCTGTCAAAAATGACGATAAAATATGTATATAGATATGGCGTCTAAATGATGGCAACATATATATTGATGTACCTACTATTGAGTAGGTACATAAGTAGGTACATTATGTAGGTACATAATGTAGGTACATAAGTAGGTACAATAGTAGGTACATTATGTAGGTACATAAGTAGGTACAATAGTAGGTACATTATGTCTTAATGTACCTACTATTGATTAGGTACATTAAGACATAAAAAACACAAAATAATCCAACCTGCTTTTCTGTAATTTTTTCTTCTGGCATTGACTGTAATGATTGACTGTTATGCCTAGCATTCATTAGAATGTGAAAATTATTCACTATGGAATTTTTTTTATGTTGTAATGTCATGGTCAAGCACTTACAGCCTTGAAGATAATCTCAGAAGAAGATTGAAAGTACTTGGAACATTGAGAAATGGATAATAAAATTCACTGTAAAAGTTGCAGCACATTTCTTACATCTTTCAATAATAATAATACACCAGTCATGGATATCCATGAGTAAGAATGGATTTTATTAAAAATAAGCAGACATAATGTTTGCAATTTATTCAATCTGACATGTCTAAAAGAAAATTTGCTGCCTAAATACACAAATATATATATATATACACTACCGGCCATAATTATTAGGCCATCCCAGTTTTTTTAAAAGAAATGATGTATTTCATACTATTTTTTATTATTTATTGCCAAGTGGATAATTTTAAATGAAAATAGAATGGTTCTTTTGTTATTATTACTTTGTCAAATTTTCCAAGGCAAGGAATCAAAGAGGAACTTGTTCGAATCACACTAAATTTCCTTCATTCTTTCATTGATGAAACTGCAATGTAGATAATTATTAAATATTTATAAATTCATTTGATGCACATGTTATTGTGCAGTATTAACAAAAGAACCATTCTGTTTTCATTTACAGTTATTCACTTGGCAATAAATACTAAAAAATAGTATGAAATACATCGTTTTTTTTTAAACACTGGGGGGGCTTAATAATTATTGCCGGTAATGTACACACACACACACACACACACACAAATAAATACAAAATGGTGTTTATTATAATAGAGAGGATAACTGAATTTTAGATTTTACTCACCAATATATTTCTGTTTCCTCAGATAAAAACAAATGAAAATGAAAATAGAGAGAAACAAAGGCAGGAGGATCCAGATAATCTTTATAATGAATAGATTTTCAGGTTCTATAGAATCTTCTATATAGAAGAAAGAAAAAACAAATTATAGAATTAAATTTTATTTCAAACAAAATGTAGCATTTCTAAATAGAATTCACCAAAACAGAAAAAAGAAAACATAAAATTTTCATTTACTTTTTCTGGTTCAAAATATATATTTACATACTAATTTACATACTAATTCTATGTTGAAGTCAGCAGCCACATGAAAAACCTTGACAGGGTGCGATGGTTAAATTGTCGCCAATTTTAAATTTTTGCATGTGCGTATTGTTTGATTTTGATTATGTTGATGGCACAGTATAGTAGGTTCAGTTGGGCACTGTCTGTGAGAAAAAGAGCACCATGACGCAATTCCCTCTGTCAGAAACTTGGAAATGAAAATTAATTCACTGTACTATCTGGCATTCATCTCAGAAGCTCTAGTACAAACATATCAGGGTGTTTGGGTGTCAATCTGAGGAGAGTGAAGAGGATTTGGAAAGAGTTCGATGAGTTTAATGATGACTACAAAGGTGTTTAGAGTGATCACTAGTGATGGCAATGTTATGCCTCCATTCATCTTCCAACAGGGCCTCAGATTCAACACAGAGACCTACATCAAGTGCCTTGAGAAGGTAGTGGTACCCTGTGTCAAGGCCCTATCCTTGGCAACAGGACTCTGCACCATGCTACACATACAGTAGGACCCAGTCATGGCTGTCAGACAATTTCTGTGAGCATATCATCCACCCCTTACATCTGGCCATCTAACTCCCCAGACTACAACTTCCTTGATTATTATGGGGTGCAAGAGACCAACAAAACTCCTTGTAACACCAAAGATGAGCTGAAGGCAATGATTCTAGCAGCCTTCATTGAGGAATGACTGTTTACTAACATAGCTCTAAATTCTTGATTCCAAACTTAAATATCTAAAATCTATACAAGTTAAAGGTTCATCTTCCTTCAAGCATGTATTGAGTATTTTCTAATACAACAGTTTACTGGTTTGACTTAAATCTGACATATAACTGCTTAGTATATATATATATATATATATATACACAATCTCACTCAAATAACTAAGTCCAGTGACCTAATTTTGTTAGATTTAAAGTTATTTTCTCCAAGAAATAATATAAGAATCTGTACTATTTAATGATCCTTACAGACGAGCATTTTTGGTTGGTTCAGTGAGATTTTAATGTTAACTTAAAATAATCTGTAGATAATTATGTATATTATTATTATTATTTTTACATATGATGATAAACATTGAATACAGGGTGGCTCACACAAAAAAAAGGACAGGAAATATGATACAGTTTATTTAATTGTTGGAATTTTTGTTACAAATTTTGAAACAAAAGCAAGTGATAGAAAGTTAGTATCTTAAAACAGAACAAAGGCACAAATGTTAAATGTGATGTTCAAACTAAAACAATTAATATGTTTTATATGTTAGTTAATTTTTTTCATTATATAGTAAATCTAAGTTCTGTTTTTTATATTTTTGTAGGGTACCCTGTTGTAATATAAAGCCCCAATAACTATTGTTTGTAAATTACAAGCAATATGAAGTTACCTTCATATACTAAAATTGTTTTTAGAGAAAAAGTTATATTTCTTGAGATCATTGAAGCAACAGCAATAATAGTACTTTCAACAATTCCTAATTAATATTAATATCAACTTATATGTTTATAATATTACCTGATATATTTTTAAGTATGATGATTTCTGATTCCATATTCTGGCCAGTTGGAAAGCAGCTTGAATTAACCTAGAACAAGAATCTTAATATGGAATAAATTTCGATACATATATTCAAATAAATTTTAAATCTTAATATGAAATCATATGAGAGATAAAATTATAGAAAACAGATAAAATTACAGAAAATAGATAAAATTACTATTGAGGACTATGGTAGACATAAATATTCTGTTTCTCTTTCTTTTTTCATCTCTTTATAATCTAGGATTATTTTAAAATTCTTGTACATCAGAATTTACTGTGATTTGTTAATGGACAGTAATCAGAATTAGTTTATTATAAGTGAGACTTTTACTCTGGTCATTTCAAACCAATACTTTGGCATTTATCAAAATTGACGAATATTTGTAATGCTGAGTAAGTAAAAAAGAACAAGTGTAGCCAGTCACCTCTTCTCAGGCCGATTACAAGACTTTATGAAGAAAACAGGTAGTAAAAGAAAGAGATAATTAGATTTAGGCTATTCTTAGGCATTAATTTGCAAATAAATTATTTTTTTATGATCAAGGTAGGACTGCCACTGGTGTGCAGAGGGTTACAGTAAGATAAAAACAAGGTACAGGGGATGTCGAAGAAAGGATAAGAGATGGCTAGGAATCAATGAGATATGGCAGTTAATGTTGCATTTAAATTTTTGGAGATTGTAGCTATCAGGGAAGCAAGCAAATGGAAAGGAGTTCAACAAAAGGAAAGTGCAAGAAAAGAAACTGTTAGAGAAGAAGAGACAGTTATATTTAACTATTTTGACTATAAAAGGTTGGGACCTTGATGCCAATCTAGTAGCACTCATAAATACATGTGGTTGGAGAACCAGGGGAAAAAGCTCATCAGAGCTGTTGCTATGAAAATACTTGTAGAAAAGACAGAGGAAAGCCACATCATGTTGGTGAGAAAGTTAGGCTGCTAAGTCAGGAAGTGCTGAAGGCAGGCTGCCAAGTCAGGATCTATTATATTGCAGATCCTCCTTTGGATTTTGTCAAGAACCTCAAGATGAATAGCAGGAGCACCTGACCAGATATGACAACAGTATTCAATGCCTGGACGAATAGTAGATTTATAAATGTGCAAGATGGATTCTTACGAGAAAAACTTCCTGGCTTGACACAGTGCCTCAAACTTCCTAGCAGTAGATGCATCTATAGATCTGATGTAGTCAGTCCATTTGAGATTGTTTGAGAGAGTGATGCCAAGGAGGTACAGTGTGTTGAGATTAGTGCAACAAATGCAACAGTTACAGCTTGATTTCAATTTGGTTTGCTAATTCAGACTTATTTATCTACAATGGTCAACAAATTTCATATATCTGTTATTTTTAAGTAGTTACTCCTACAAACAGAATAACAAGATTTAGTACCTAACCTAATTACAATAATTACCTAATAATTACATAATAATAATAATAATAATTACCTAATTACAATAAACCAAAAGTAGTTGCATAAGAAACTATAATAATTAATGAAAAAAATTAATCTTTTTTAATACAAAATTAATAATTTTTAATACAAAATTAATAATTTTTAATACAAAATTAATAAATTTTAATACAAAATTAAGATTTTATACAAAAAAGTTAATAAAAAAAAAATTAATGTTTGATATTTACTCTGACTTTGAAGTCTCCTGGTTCTAGATTTTCAAACAGAAAACTGTTATTTGTCTGAAAACAATAAAGATATTAATATTGAGGCACTTATTTGTTAACCATCTCATGATATGAAACCATTAAACCATTTCATGATATGAAAGGTTGATAGTTTTTGCAACACCCTTATTGTCTAGTTCATACATTCCAGTATATAAAGTATGACAGGTTGAATGTATGTGTTATAAATCTTAATTTTCAGATCATAAGAAACATGTTTGGATGATAGTAGAACTTTATTTTTGTTGAAAAAAACAACAACAAAAAAACAAGGGATCATATCCAGTAGTGATTGTGGAACTCTGAAAGTATGGGGGTGACACTTAGGGGCAGAGATTTTTCTGAATGGAGAGTTAAACTCAAGCAGTATAATTCCTGACCAATTCTTTTACTTGACTATAATTCACTGAATGACATATCAAGTCGGGAACATTATTTCTAATTAACGTCTTTCTTCAGATATGAACACATGACTATTAAGTCTCTTTCCCTCTCTATTAATATGCTTGTTTCTATTTATCTGGTTGTTTTATTTTGTTTGTTTTTCTTTCAAACGGGCCTCTGTGTTCTTAAAAAGCTAAATAAAAAAGAAAATGCAGAGGGAAAGTGCTGAAGATCAAATCTTATCAAAATTAGATACTGATCATTTTTATAAATTTTTGAAGCTTATAAAAGTTTGGGGGGCAATCTAGGGCCCAGCAAATGTTCTGGGGGGCCTTGGCCCCTTTTAGTTACCCCATAGAACCACCACTGATCATATCACCACCAACAAACTATTGAATATGACCAAGTTTGAGCCAGTCATATCAGTTGTCAAATCAAAGATATTTAAACTGTCTGGACACATCAAGAAATCAACCTGCGGTGTCAGTAAGATATATGTGGAGGGAAAGATGGTAGGCAAAAGAAACAGAGGTCAGCCACTAAAACACTGGCCAGACAATATTCACTTGTAGACCAGACTTTCCCTCCATCAACTTAATTTGGCTGTTCTTGATCAACCCTTGTGGAGAAAGATGACTTATGTTGATGTGTGCTCTACAACATGCATCACAAGCGACTGATGATGATGATGATGGTGATGATGATTAATATTGAACTGGATAAAATGATAAAATTTTTAAAAATATTAACTTATAAATAATGACTTCATTTAAAGATAATTTTTGCTTGCATACACATATTTTTGACAATGTTCTGTGCTGATTTACAAGAAAATTCAATTTTTTCCTTTTTCCTTTCATATTTACTTCACTGAATTCTTTTACATTCATGATGACATTTATGATTGTCCTGCATATGACAATAAACTACATCTGGCAGCAAAGGCTCTGATTGGTGGTGGTGGTGGTGGTGGTGGTGGGGGTTTAGAGGTGCATTGGAACACCTCTTAATTGCTGTTGTTCCTGACCTGTTAGGGATCTAGCTATGGGCAAATAGTTAACCCTCAAACTGGGATCATTGAAGAGGAAAAGAAAAAGTTTGGCTGGTCTTTAGCTTTGGAGAGCAACTTATCTAAGAGAAGGACATCTTTGATATAAAGACCTCTACACCTACTCTGTGTAGAATAGGGTAGGCTGAACTCTCTGACCTTGATAGGTAATCTTCCTAGAGATGGTGTCTTGATAACAGCACAGAGTTTTCAGTCTTCTATACTGGTTGGTGTTAGTAAGGGCCTACAGCGGTAAAAATCACACCAATATTTCATGATGGTTCAAATACAGAGCCATCAAGAAAACCCTGTCCACCAATGGGTATGTGGGTGTGTGTGTGTGTGTGTGTGTGTGTGTGTGTGTGAAGATGATGATGATGTAAATTGTGCAACAGTTTTTTATGTTATTTTACTTATTGACAGCAAATGTCATCAAGTACAAATATTTCTTTACTGACCTAATTGTTTTCATTAAAAAAACTTTTTAAAAAATAAATTTAACCCCAAACAAGATAGTTACAGTTTTGTACACCCTGGTCTTCTTCAGGTGCTTGGAACTTTGAACCAAACCCTTTATTACAATAATTGTGTGTTCAATATCAGGCTACAGCAGTGATGAACAAGTAACTTGCAGGGTTAGAGGGAGATAATTCATGGCTTTCAGTTGATGTTTTACGCAAGGAATGAGTATGATATACCCCAGTGATTGTAATTATATGTTCAGTTTGAAATTCCTAATACCTGAAGAAGGCTGGAGTGTACGTTGGCCAAAATGTCATATAGATGGCAACAAAGATGAGGACAATAGTTTGAATAATGTAAATACTGTAAGTCTTCATCTATGAGAAAATGATTTTGAACTATATTTAATCTAGAATGAAAAGTTAGATATGGCACCAATACTCCATTTTATGTCCTTATCTGTTGTAAAGATAAAGAATAGCAGGAGTAAGATATTTCGTAGAGTGATAGAATGAATTAACCTTCTTTAACAATGGATTGTATTTATTTTCTAATTGAGGTTTGGAATGAACTTCAGACACAATAGACATTCAAAGCATAGAGCCTCTTTGTGAGTGGAACTGTTTATCATGACTGGAGAAAAATCAGGGTCTAAATGGTGGAGATGAAATAATATTAACTTAGTTTTCGAGATACTGAAAGTTGCAAACCAGTTATTTCCTGATTGAACTATTAGAGCTAAAGTCATAAAAGAGATTAGCTGCAAGGCTTGAATCATCTTGATTTTTGGAAGTTCATCCATTTTTTAATAAAGTACAAGGCTAACAATGATTTTTAATTAAAATCAGAAATTTTATTTTGAAATGTTGTCATGTTAATTCATTTATTCAGAATATAACAGAAAAAATATTAATGGAAATGTGAATGGAAAACATTTGACTGAATCGATAAAATTTCTTTTGCTTACCGAGAAAGAAACTTTTTCTGTGGCTGTTTTAAAATTTATCAAATAGAACTGATTGTTACATTTATTAGTCACTGGAAATCCTAAAACAATACTTATTGAAGACTGATCATGCATAGGAGCAACTGCAAGAATGATCTTGGCAAAATCTGTGGATAAAATAAAACACTGTATTTAAGAAAAGTGGAAAATGGTATGAAAAGTATTTGCTTTAGTGAATAAAACAGCTATTGTATCAGTGATACAAAATAAAAAACATAATACCAAGACAAGGAAAATAAAAAATAGATTATTACTATTTGTAATTTAAAAGAGAAAAATATGCCCAAACTTTTAACAAATTATCCCCTGTATTGATATAATTTATTTAATTCATCTATTTGTGCAGCTGTTGTTCTGTCCACAAAAATATGCAACACATTTAACAATTGCTAACATATGATATGCTGCAGGCAGGAAAATTGTAGTAGATGATTCTTAAAAAATCTGAAAGTAAGAGAAAAAATGACAATTGTGTTATACTTTGGAAAAAAAATTCATATTTTTTTATTTTTGTTTTGTTATCTTTTTGGCCAATGATAAAAAATGTCATCTTGCTGCAATAGGTTTTTAAAATACTTATTGTCTAGGTCAGGGTTTTTCAAACTGTGGGTCCTGACCCTTCATTTAGTCACAAGATATTAGATTGTTACAAAAATAATGGCCGATTTCAGAAACATAATTATTTTTTTTGAAAAATTAACTGTAAAAATGTTAAAATTAGAAAAAATATGAGCTTTGAGCATCTATGCACCTCTGCCATCGATTGACGAGATTATTTATTCATTGTTGATAAAAAGTTATTGGCTGTGATGCAATGAAATCTTTGAGAACTGATTCCACCTCTGATTTGGACCTAAAAGTTTTACCTTTTAAAAATGTGCTTAAGTGCTTAAAAGAATGATAATCAATGGATGAAAGATCAAGAGAATATGGAGGATGTGGTAAACTTTTGTATTCCAAGTCTGTGAGTTTTTGCAACATCATTCTTGCAACATGTGGCCACACATTATCATGGAGCAGAATTGGATCATGTTGATTCACCAAAGCCAGTCTCAATGCAGATGTGCATGCATTTTAGCAAGTTGATTGCAGTAAAGCTCTGCATTAATGCTCTGATTGTCTTCCAGAAAGTTGTAGTGGATAAAACCAATTGCAGACCACGAGACAGTCACCATAATCTTTTGCTGATGCAACTTTGGCTTTGGGAAATATTTGGGGGGCTATCACAATCAAGACATTGATCTGATTGTTTACAGTTATCATAAAGGATTCATTTTTCATCACAAGTGACTATTTGGTCAAGAAAGGGATCATTGGTGTTATGCCAAAAGAACATCGAGTACATTTCAAAATGCGTAAGTTTTGATTTTCATTAAGATCACAAGGAACCCATTTATTGAGCTTGCTACTATCTATCTAACTCACCACAAATTGTTGCAAATGTTTAACTGTTGAATTGTGCCCATAGCTTGTTGAGTTGAAGTGGTAAGTCAACATATAACGACAAGAAGTATATAGGATATGAGAATCAAACTAGAGGTTTACAATGTAACATGTCTATTTACCAATACAATATGCAACAAAAAAATGAAAAAATGAAAAAAAAAATGAAATTAAGGAAGTATAAAATTATGTCTTTTTTAGAGAGTTCCTAAGAAAGGGAGATAACTGTATCTACAGTTTACACTAACATTAAAAATAAAATAAAAAAGGCCATAATGTTTAAATTAAAGTGTTTCTAAAACAGAAAAAGTAAAAAACAAAATATTAAAACATTCATGAAAAATAACTGCATGAATGGAATACATTATTTTAAAAAAGCAAACACAGGAGTTCTGCATGAAATGTGAAATGACATAATCAAATTTTGAGTATTTAAAAGCCTGACTTACTGTTAATAATGATACTGTACACTATCTCTGCAGCATATGGCAAAGTTGTAAATTTCAGAAAGTATTTGTTAGCAATTATAGCTGTAAAGCATTTGTGGTTGATAAAAGCCTGCAATAAAAAACAATTTAAATTATTCCTGAAATTGCATATCCCAACAGATAAAGTTTGAGACTCTGAACTATTTTAGGACAAGAAGAGTTACTGAAAGAATGTCTGATGAGAGAACAAGCCTGATGATCTATGAAATTTCTCAAGATCTAGAAAATGATGGACCTTATTTTTAATACAAAATGTCGGTATTACTCCATAAAATTTTGTCCTTTTCTTTCGGCTTCCTAAGTGAGTCAGAACTTTCTACCCAACTTAATTGATGTGAAGATACATATATTTTTCCAGACACATATACATACACCCTTGTACAAATTAACTAAAATAAAAACCTTTAGTTTCCTTTCTTTTACCCTAGTTAGTTTTAGATCTACTGGAGTGACAGGGTGTAATCAATTTCTACTTTTTACTCAGATTAGGTCATTTGTAATGGAGTTTTTTTGTTTTTTTTATTGTTTGACCCTGAGCAAGGCATTCTACTGCTACTGTAGCGCAGGGGGTTACATAGGGTCGGGGAGTGATGGGAAAGGATGATTAGATATAGGAAATATTAGAAGGAGTGCAGTAATATTGTTGTATCCTGGACAGGGTACAATTTAACAAAGTGTAAATCTGAGTGGAAAGATTACCACACCAGGCATAATAGAACAAGAGGTTTATTCAGTACAAAAATTATTAAAAACGAGAATAGTACCACCAGGACTCATTAGTGAAAATGCTCTTGCTCATTTATTCATGATAGACTTAGTCCACCATATTGTTCATAGAGGGTGCTGGGATATTATAACAAATATGAATCTATTTTCGGAGTGTATGATGAAATTTGTTTGACCTTGAATATTTTGCATCATCTGTGATTGCATCAGATTTTTATCACACCCAGAGACTACCATCTTGACTTTTGATTAGTTGTCCTATGGCCATTGTCTGTGATGGACGTTACGTCAAAGAAAATTGTAATGCTGCATGAACACACTGGCAAGCCTTACAAAGAGGTTGTGGATATTGTTGGTGTCAGCCTTTCAACTGTCAGTCATGTAATCAAGGTAAAGAAATAAACTGGATCCATTAGTCCAAAACATAAAGAAAGTGCAGTTGGAAGAGAAAAACAATGCCAAGAAATGGCATATACGTGATCAGAGAAAGTGATCTTCCATCCTAGGAAGACATTATTCATTTTATTTCAATTAATTTGCAGAATAGTGTATATTCTTCCACACTTATATACATATGCATATATTATGCATGTTTATAAGAATATATATGCTTTTCCTGCACATATGCTATATATGACTATATGAAGATAAACATCTGAAATGATTTGACTATTCATCTTACAAAGTTTTTTTGTAGAAATGTCAGTTACATGATGATGGTGAGAGAACTGAGGATTCTACAGAGAATATAAAATATTAAATTCAATACTTAGTTTTTCAAAGTGGCTGAATCAAAATCTTTACTCATTATTATTATTATTATTATTATTATTATTATATTTTCGAGATTATTACTTTAATAATGAATTGTTCAAGCACATATATTTGTAGTGATCTCATGATCATGAGAAATAAAATAGCAAATAATTTCCCATGACTCCCCAGTAAAAAGGAAACTGCTCCACTGGTGAGAAATTTAGAATCTCTTTTGTCAATGACCTTGAGAGCACATAGATTTAGATGGCGCCATTGAATGAGGAACAAAGGTAAGTTCTACTCAAATATTTATTTCTCAAGTTGAATAAGATCTTTTAATGATAGATTTATCACTTGCAAAATATTTCATTCATTCACCAAGACAAACACAAATATCAGAAACATTTAACAAACCACATTTCAGGAACTTACATATATCTACCGAGCAGCCAAGTCCTTTTGGTAGTATATATGTTGTATGAATTTGGTTTTGAAAAGTGGCTGGGACTGTGAAATACCATATTACCAATGGATTTGTAAAAATATCTAACTTTTGTTTTCTGATTATATATATATATATATATATATATATTCAAATGTAAGAGAATGAAGAATAAAACTGCAATTTTCAAAGCATTAATTTAAAACAGGTCTCAATATAAAAGTAGAGCAATAAATATTTATTTTTAAACTTTTACATTAGAGCATGTAAGTAACTACTACAAAATGTTACATTTTGTTTTGACATTGAAAAAACAGTGTCTCATCAGGTAGTTAACAATTATGGTTCCATCATCAGGTAATTAACAATGATCATTACCAATGGTAAAGCTTTCATGTTTCAGTACTATGAATTATGCTTTGTCAGGTAATTTTTTTTTTTTAATCACATCACCCTGAGCAAGGCGGTAATGCCACTGATGTACAGGGGGCTACATAGGAGTGAAAAGATTGGAAAAGAGAAAGCCGGAAACCACATCCTTGGTAATTGGCCAATTACTAACCATCTCCTGATAAAGCACAATTCACAGTACTGAAACATGAAAGCTTTTGCATAGCAATGTAAAATGATTTTATTATAACCATTTATAATACAAATATTACAATAATAACATATGGCTCTACTTTGTATTGAGTACTTTTGAAAGTGGTACGAACTGTGGATTTTTACTCCATTTCTTCTTACTCTTAGTAAGATATATTTAAATGTTTCACTTCATTGTTATGACACATATATGTATATTTTACTAACCATCAGCAAGTGTCAAACAAGGCCCTACATAACATATTTATTTTTTATCCAACATATGTCCTGCTCACTTACCTAACTCATCTGATGTTTTGCTTTTTGTTATTTTTGTGGAAAAACAACTGAAAAATTAAATTTTTGTTCTCATTATGTCAAGTCAAAAGTTAATTGGGCAAGCAACATTATTTTGCCATCTTATAATTTGCTTCTATAAACAGAGAAATTTTACATAACTTTTTATAAATTTGAGAAATAAATTGACACAGTTTGTAAAAACTAGAGAAATGAAAATAGCAAATTGAGTAAGAATTTGTTTTTGATCTTGAGTATTAAATGAAAAATAATATCTTGTTAATAACCATGTATACATGAATTCCACACAAACATGATGTAAACATGAAATGCAAGTGCACTCATTTATTCTAAAGAAGAGTTGTTTTTAAACAGAGTAACTTACTGGTTGGATGTTTTGTTTAATCAGTTTTGTAATGTTAAAATCAAAAAGTCTGCAAAAACCATCTCCTCCATATCCACTGTTAGTTTCATTATTCCATATGTTAACACGTACAGCCATGCAGGACCTAAGCATATCTTAAGTACAAAAATATTAAACATCAGTTTCTTGCATATAAATAGCATCTCATTGACATTTTTCATTTCGTATTGGCAAAAAGAATTTTAATGATCTTAAATTATCAGAAAAATATTTGATTATAATATGGACCATCCTTTTGTCAGATATGATCTATATGCTTAACAAAAAATTATATTCTGTTCCTCATTAGTGCCTCAACATTAGATAATTTCCCTGATATTTTTTTTTTTTTAATCATATCACCCCGAGCAAGGCGGCAATGCTACTGATGTGCAGGGGGCTACGTAAGAGTGAAAAGATTGGAAAAGAGAAAGCCAGAAAACACATCCTAAACAGGGAACAAGGGATGAGCCTCTACACCAGTTCAATAGACGTGGGTGGAGAGTGAACCGGGCGATAGTTTATTCCATCTACTCTAATTGAAAAAAAAAAAAAGAAAATAAAAAAAAAAAAAAAGAAAAGTGAAAAGATTGGAAAAGAGAAAGCCGGAAACCACATCCCAAACAGGGAACAAGGGATGAGCCTCTACACCTGTTCAACAGACGTGGGTGGAGTGTGAACCGGGCGACAGTCCAATCCATCCGCTCCAATTGAAAAAAAAAAAAAAAAGTGAAAAGATTGGAAAAGAGAAAGCCGGAAACCACATTCTAAACAGGGAAGAAGGGATGAGCCTCTACACCTGTTCAATAGACTTGGGTGGAGTGTGAACCGGGCGATAGTTTAGTCTATCTACTCCAATATTTACTTGAGTCATGTAGGTCTCTTTAATTTCTTTTCAGATCAAGTGACAATAGGATATTAATGATTGCGTGCAAAGTATCCAATGCAAATAAGAATGTTCTTTTGTTAATGTAATATAGATTAAATGTACACATTTGTCGAGAGTATATAAAAAACAACGAAAAATAAGTATTCATACAATATTTGTTATTGATTTTACAAAGCATTTCATAATATGCGTCCATTTGATTACAACATGAAAAGAGCATGGAGAGTGATAATCACCAAATCATGAAAATAAAGGAGGAACTGGGTTGATATTAGATAAAGACAGAAGGAAATGTATTTTTGGAGAGTGAAGCTGAGAATGTCTTAGTATATCTATCTATATCAGAAAGCACTTTAGAAGTAACTGATAAGTCCAGTGATTTACTACAAAATGACAAATCAGAGCAAGTTGTAAGAAATCCTTATGTTTGTCCGAGATGCAAAAGTGAGTAGGATAGTGATTTAAATCACACAAATGAAAAATTATTTCAATGATGAATGGTGAATCACCAGCATTTTGTTTAAAGAATATCCAAGACACTTGCAGATTTGAAAAAGCCCAAAAGGAGAAAAGAACCAGACTATTGTGTAGTGATCTCATAATCATGAGAAATAAAAAATAAACTATTTTTCTACGATTTCCTCATATAAAGGAAACTTCCTTACTGGCAGAAAATTTAGAATCTTTGTCTCTTTTGGTAAAAATAAAAAACATAATTAAATGCCATTTTGCTTCTAAAACATAATGGTCTGACTGTGGCATTGATTGCCTCCTTCCACTTCTAATGGTATCTCCTACCAAGCAGCTTGTATTTGTTCCCAAAGTGTGTCTTGCAAAGTAACATTAAATTTATCAAATTGAAAGGGTGGAATAAGAAAAAAGTCAGTTATATCCAAGGATAATAGAATGAGTAGTTTCAAAATAACTTGTTTAATAGAAAATAGGAAAAATTAAATATTTCTTTTTAATACATTTCTTTTACACCTAGTTTTAAATAATCAATATTTATTAGCAATTTACTTGGCTTTTCACCCTGTATTTAAATTTCAGTGAGTTTTTTAGGAAAATCACTCCTGTCCTAATACTTTTGCACACTATTGGGGTGATTTTAAACTTTATTTTGATGCCTCATAAAAATAAAATAGTTCTTGTTCTAATACTTTTGCACAGTACTGTATATACCCTTCGATGAAATGATGATTATTAATTCGATAATGGGGTCCCAAAACTTGTTATCTTCTCTTGTATAAAATCACTTGCCTTTTTCACACTGATAAAAATGATGATATTCTCACTTAATAAAATGACAACCATAACACATATATACAAATAAAGGCATACAACATTTTTTTTTATTCTTCAGGTGAGGTGGCACAGTGCATGATATGGGGTCAGAAGAGTTAGCACACATGCATTGAGTTAGCCAGAAACTGTGCTCATCCACAGTTTTCCCTGTGTCTTTCTCAGCCTAGGTTCCAATCTCAACTGCCCATCGACCATTCCTACTACCGATCTGTCTCTTATATAAGTGACTATGTCATCTTTAGACGCATTGTTTACAATCATTTCAAAGCCCACATTATCAGACTTTGGCTATACTGGTTTCAAAACAATCAATTATTTTCCTGACATGGGGAATTTTGCTTGCATTCTTAACTTTGACTACGATCAAATATTTTCAAAACAATGTCTGTTATTCTTTTGCAAGTCAGTTTGCATATTTTTGCCGTTTCATAAAAATACACTTCTTGCAAAATTATGCACCAGTTCAGATAATATACAACAGATATAGATAAGAATAAGCTTTGTAACAAGTCAGGTATTCAAAGTGAAACATCAATTGACAAGAAACCAATACCTATAGGATTCTTCTTAAAGAAGTTATCCCAAGCCCAAACTAAATATTCCATATTCAACAGGGAATTTCTAATAGTTTATTTGGAAGTCATTCACTTTTATCATCTTATAGATTGCTGTGTCATACTATTTACCGAGCACAAACCACTATGTGGAACTTTTTACCGTCAAAACCCTGCAAAGTCCGATTGTGACCATTGAAAAGTGAAGGTCAGCTCAATCGTGATGTGATGTCACAAAATTAGTCCTAAGTAGGTCTTTGGTTAGCAAGACCGGCAGTAATGAACAATTGTAAACTACAGAAAAAGTCTTAAAAAACTTTAAAAAATTACGTTTAAAAAAGAAAAAAAGAAACAAGGTAAGATTGTATACGACTGAAATTTATTTAATAATATTTATTCTTTTCTAAATGATTAATAATAATAATAAATTGTTGCTGAAAGTGGTTTTAAAGTAAATAAACAAAACGTCATGTTACATTTCATTAAAATTTAAAAACTGAATTTCGTTCATTATTTTAATTGTTTCAAATATATATATTTATTTATTTTTTAGAATTTTAATCAGCATTGTTTTAATTTGCATGTTTTTATTTCAATGTTAACAATTATTCTGTAAAGTTACAATATCGTATAATCTTCTGTCCAGTCAGTCATGTCTCTTTTGAGACATGATCGCCCAAAGCATGTATCATGTATGGCACTTAACTGACTGACTTATACACTTATGGCAACAACTGAATTATGAATTGGGGAACAAACAATAATTGAATAAACACACAAACAAATTACAAGTAAATGATTAAAAAAATACAACACCTGAATACAAATAAGAAGCAAATTAGATACAAAAAATATAAATTCAAAAAACAAATAATACTTATGAAAAAACAGGTTACAGATACAAAATTTAAAGACTGATATAAATTCATTCATAATTTTGTTTCAAATTTGAAAATAATTTTTTTATAAATTATAACCAACATTGTTTTAATTTGCATGTTATTTTAATTTTAACAATTATTCGGTAATGTTACGATATTGTAATTATTAAATGATTGCTACTCAAAAACGGCAACAACTGAATTATGAATTAGGGAACAAACAATAATTGAATTAAGAGATAAACACATTAGAAGTAAAAGATGAATAAATAAAATTATTGAATATAAATAAGAAACAAATAAATTAGATGCAAACAATAAATAGATTTAAAAATCAAATAATACTTATGGAAAAATACATTACAGATGCAAAATTTAGCTGATTGTTTGAAGTTTTATTTTTTTTGATGAACTTGTTAATTGTAATATTATTATTTTCCCTGGAACAAAAATTATTTAAAAGAGCATTTGTAGAGCTTCAGACAAACATTCTTTCTATTTTTTCTACATTGTGACCCTCATCACAAGTGTCAACATTAAAAAGAAGCTCATTACCTGCCAAAACATTCAATGCATGGCTAATTTCCTTTGAGTTACCGAATGAAGAAAGAAGGATTTTTTATCAGCTTACCAATGATTGCATAATTATATAGAACAAAATTTGTAGTTGTATCATTAGGATATAAGAGAGAACCTCTGTTAATCCCCTGAAAATAGCAGTTTATTTCAGGTATTTCTTCCACATTATCTCTTCTAGATATTAAATCTTTGCAAATATTGTATTTAATTTTCTTAAAAACTACATGACAGCAATAACCTGCTAAGTATAGTATTACAGGAAGAACTTCTTTACATTTATTAATATCATCCTCTTTAACATCAATTCTAAATTTATACACATCTAACTTTTGCTCCTCTGTCACTTTGTCCCATTTTGGTTCTTGTAAATTCTTTAAAATCGATTTTCTCTACATTTATTAACATCATCCTCTTTAACATCAATTCTAAATTTATACACATCTAACTTTTGCTCCTCTGTCACTTTGTCCCATTTTGGTTCTTGTAAATTCTTTAAAATCGATTTTCTCTACATTTATTAACATCATCCTCTTTAACATCAATTCTAAATTTATACACATCTAACTTTTGCTCCTCTGTCACTTTGTCCCATTTTGGTTCTTGTAAATTCTTTAAAATCGATTTTAATGAATTGCTGATTAAATGGTAGGCTCAGTTTTAAAACTGATAGCATTCTAATTTAATTTTCACACTCAAACACTTGCTGCATTATATTATACTGGTTCCTACTAAGTTGCCGGTGCTGACCAAACCTTGCCCTCAAGGTGATCAGTTTGAAATTTGCCAGGTAATATGTATAGCATTTTCAATTCTTCTTTGCAATACTTGGTCAGTTCTAGAAATGCATAGGTTGTATGATGCAAAGCAGTGAAAGTTTTTTTATTAATTTGCCATTTCTTCCAGAAATGCTATTTCAAGATTCTAACCAGTCACAGAATAGAGAGAAAAATTTTCTTCATTTATTTTAAGTGGATTACAATACTTATTTCTTAGTCGACAACCTTTTTATGGCGTTTTTACAGTCATTCTTGTTCACCAAATATAAAATATGTTTATATATTCTGCAACTTCTGCAAAATTAGGCAAACATTTGTTTTCCTAAGGTCAATAATCCCTGAATAGTGTACTCATTAAAAATTTTCAAAACTAAATCAACATTTTGCCTTTCAAGATTTGTAGGTCAGTTTATAACAAGATTTGAGGTCAGTTTATAACAATATTTCAAAATTAATTGAGATACAAGGTTATGAAGCTTCTGTAAGTTACAAAATGGGGCACTTTGAATACTATCTGATTCATGATTTCCGTTGTGACAAAATTTTGGGAACAGCATGCATTTACTTGCATCTTTTTGACCAAGCCAATTGTTTCTAATGCATTTTAATAGATGGACTGAGTTGAATACGAAAAAGAGAGGTTAAAACTTCATAACTGAGTGGGGATATACAATGGAAAGTCTTGGGGGACTACAAAAAAAAGATATAGCTTTTTTATTTATTGCATTATTATCTGTTATGATTGATAATACTTGAAAGCCTATCTCCTCTAAACCAATTTTTTTTTTTTTTTTTAATCGTATCACCCCGAGCAAGGCGGTAACGCCACTGATGTGCAGGGGGCTATGTAATAGTGAAGAGATTGGAAAAGATAAAGCCAGAAACCACATTCTAAACAGGGAACAAGGGATGAGCCTCTACACCTGTTCAATAGACGTGGGTGGAGTGTGAACCAGGCGATAGATAGATCTATCTACTCCAATTGAAAAAAAAACAAAGTGAGAAGATTGGAAAAGAGAAAGCCGCAAACCATATCCTAAACAGGGAACAAGGGATGAGCCTCTTAACCTGTTCAATAGACGTGGGTGGAGTGTGAACCAGGCAATAGATAGATCTATCTACTCCAATTGAAAAAAAAAAACAGAGTGAGAAGATTGGAAACCACATCCTAAACAGGGAACAAGGGATGAGCCTCTTAACCTGTTCAATAGATGTGGGTGGAGTGTGAACCGGACGATAGATAGATCTATCTACTCCAATTGAAAAAAAAAAACAAAGTGAGAAGATTGGAAAAGAGAAAACCGGAAACCATATCCTAAACAGGGAATAAGGGATGAGCCTCTTAACCTGTTCAATAGATGTTTAACTATATCAAATAAATTCTCAGCTTTAAGACATTTAGTTGGCATCACATGCACAACATTCTTATATTTTGAGAATACACTGCTAACCATAAAGGCAAAAGCACTTGTTGCAGCTTCATTGCTCTTGTCAGATAAGCCAACAATATTACCACCCTTATAATCAAAATAAGGCTTTAGATGAATTTCATCCACAAGTAAAGATACTGTGGTGTCCTTCTGCACTAGTAACTTAAATTTATTTTTAATATACATAAGGAAATTGTTATCAAAGGATTCATATATGTTGTTAAGGTAATGGTTGAATAGCTTGGTAAAATTATATTTTTGCTGACTCTTAATAATCTGTACCCTTTAGGGGAGCAATTATGTAACAATGAAGAAAATATCATCATTTCTGTTGAATAATCAAGATTATTCAGTTTCATTAAGTTTAGCTGCTCATATATAAATTTGAATGAACTAAAATATTTGCTTGATTTTTCTTGCACCAATACTAGAAATGACATTACTAATTTTAATACAAAAATCATATTAGGAGTTTTGGTTTGCTGTTGTTCTGTGTCAATTTTCTTCATGTTTTCAATCAGAATTTCAAGAGTATTTTGATTGAGCCGAGTTCGAATTCCAGCCGAATTCATTGCATTAACTTACGCGCAAATACCCTTGGGAAAGGTATTAATCCATCTATTTCTTCCAGTTATGGGTTAAATAACAGGACAGATTGGGTTCTATAGCCTTGGTCGACAACCAGTCTACTGCAGAAAGCAATGGCAACCTACTGCGGGATAATCTTCTGCCCAGTCAGTCATGTCTCTTTCGAGACATGATCGCCCAAGCATGTATCATGTATGGCACTTAACTGACTGACATTTTTAGGAACCTTATAGTCCCCTAATGTATTAATTTCCACATCTCTACAAAACACATGTACAGTAAAATCAGATTCAATTACAAGAGACAGATTGATTTTTGGATATGGGGATTTGATGATGCTGTATATAATAAGTGTTCATTGCTGCCTAACAACATTCCAGGAATTTCTATAAAGAAAATTTAATTTCCCTTCTACATCATCAATATTATGAAATTTCTTCTGCTTTTTATATGCTAAGTCATCAGTAATACTTTTATTTAAAGCCCTTTTTAAGGGCAGAATTCTCCAGTTGAATTCTCCTAGAATCTGGTGCTGAATGAAGATAAATATGAGGGACAGTTTGGGAAAATTCTAGGGATAGCACCATCCTGAAGATATGTTTTTTGAAGTCTAACTGCAATTTTGACACCTGACTATTCTCTCCTTATATCCTCCAGTTGAAAATGTAGTTCATATACCTAAAAAAATTCTAAAATCCAAACCTATTTTAAATTCTTGTGAAAATCTAAGAAAAAAATAATTCAGAAAAATTTTAAATATGAAGCATTTTTCTTACAATTCTAGGAAAAGTGAAGTTTTCTGATATTTTTAAGTATCTTTGTGTTGTGATTACAAAGATATGAAATTGATTTAATCATAAAAGTTTCAGTTAAATTTACTTATTTTTAATACAAAAAATATACTCACTGTGCTGAATTTAGTAAGTAAAAAATTATCTCTTTTGATAGTACGAATCCAAACATCAGAATTCTTTATCTTTCGAAAAAGAAAATACATGAACATTTTGGGCTATTTTTATACTTTCCTTTGCAATTTGGTACAACACATCTTTAAGGCATTGTTTTTGTTTATAAGTTAATGTAATATTTAAAAGAAAAATAGACAATTTAAAAACACTGTGAAAAATCTAAATACACAAACGATGACTTGCTTGTTGAAAGTTAGGACTCAAGATGATGACGTCATGAGTTCTTGACATCATATGTATCAGGCCTTCCTGTTTAGTGGTCTCGAGTCAGGTTGTCATCAATACCACCTGTCATTACATCATTGCTGATGTTGCACTTATAAATGGTAGACAAAATATTAAAGCGAACTGTATCTCTAGACCCCAGATTTTCAATACAGATAGATATCTTCAATTTGCTAGAGGTAATGAAAGCCCAGACAAAAGACAAAGCAGTTAAATTCGAAAGAATTTCCACTTTCAAGTAACTACACAATTTTATGACATTTCCATTTTGTCTACCAGACTGTTCATTTCAAATCTTTTACACAACTCTATTTTCAAAAGTTTTCATTTATTTGCTCACCTGGAATAGGATCATGTATACCAGAAGTTCTCAACCAGGGTTCACATGGACCCTGGGCATCAATGAAACATTGCTGGGGTCCACACACAAAAATAATGAATTGGCGGTCCACAGTGATATTTTGGTTGTCCATAGAGCAGTTCTACTTTTGAATGGTTGGTATTACTGAGAATGGAATTTCTACAATAATTTATATCATATTAAAAGTAGAAATATTCATGTAGCTTTTTTATTGCAATCAAGTAGGAGAAAAAACTAGACAATTTACGGTGTCGTAAATTTAAGGTTATCAACAATGCCTTCCCAACAATAAAGCCTCAAATCTGGCTGGATTAGGATTTCTTTTTTCTTATTTCTTTTGATTATCATTTATTGTCTACTTCACATGTAGGTTTTATTTTTTTTATATTTCTTTTTTCAAATTCCAGTTGAATTCATTGCATTCACTTACGCGCAAATACCCTTGGGAAAGGTATTAATCCGACTCTTCCTTCCAGTTATGGGTTAAATAACAGGACAGATTGGGTTCTATAGCCTTGGTCGGCAACCAGTCTACCGCAGAAAGCAATGGCAACCTACTACAGGATAATATTCTGCCCAGTTGGTCATGTCTCTTTCGAGACATGATCACCCAAGCATGTTTCACGTATGGCACTTAACTGACTGACTCACCTATCAGCCAGTGACAAGAACAAATGGAAGGGTCCATGTTGAGAACCTTATTGAGAACCCTGGCTTAATTATTATAGTGGTCTATCAAAAAAAAAAAAAAATTAAGAGGTAAAGAGGTCCATGGGTAAAAATATTTGAAATCCACTGTTGTACATAATTGATAAAGTCCAGATATTTATGGCTTAATATGGACAAGTCCATCAAACAGATTGTACTGTGTGTCAGTAATCAAAAGTTCATAGACATACAAAATCTGCCATTAAAAACTTACTTTTTTTTTGTTTCATAATCCTTTCACTCCAAGCAAAGCAGGACTTCCACTGGTGCACAGGGGATTACATTGAGAGAAAAACAAGATACAGGGGATGTTGAAAATAAGATAAGAGAAGGATGGAAATCAAGGAGATAGAAGATGGCAATTGACATTGCATTTAAAATTTGGGAGATTCTAGCTATGATGGAAGTAAGCAAATGGAAGTTCCACAAATGAGAAGTGCAAGAAAAGAAACTGTTGGAGTAGAAGAGGTGTTTCATTTAACTATTTTATGGTAAAGGAGTGGGACCTTGATGTCAATCTGGTAGCATATGTAAATACATGTTTTTGGGAAACCAGGGAAAAAAGCTGATCAAAGCAGTTGCCATGGAAATACAGAGGGAAGCCACATCACATCAGTGTGAATGCGACTGAAGATGGATGGCCAAGTCAGGATCAATTATATTGCAGATCATCCTTTGGATTTTGTTGAGAACCTCAATATGTTTAGCAGGATTATCCGGCCAGATATGACAACAGTATTC
Organism: Ascarosepion bandense; assembly: GCA_037127315.1. Classification (NCBI taxonomy): domain Eukaryota; kingdom Metazoa; phylum Mollusca; class Cephalopoda; order Sepiida; family Sepiidae; genus Ascarosepion; species Ascarosepion bandense. The sequence goes on along the minus strand of JBBBDQ010000910.1, from coordinate 46,298 downwards.
AATGTATGGACAAATGGTAAATTTATAAATGTGCAAAATGGATTCTGACAAGAAAAAACTTCCTGGCTTGACACAGTGATCTAACCTTTCTAACAGCTATAGACATACCGTTTTCTGTTTCAAACTGTGCACATTGATATTTTCGGGTAATTTCCTCCAGACTATAATAATTAAGCTCGCCACCACGCCAGACATCTTTAGTAGGAACGAGAAGACTTACCTCCCGCAAAGTGAATTTGCTTGGCGTGTCAGGTCTTGTTGAAAGATCGTGACAACCATTAAAAGTGAAATGGATTATTATATAAATATAGGAAACTGTAGAGAGCCATGTCCAGCTATGGGTAAATAGCAGGCAGTGCCGTGCTTAGCAACATCACGCCTCCCAGCCCCTCTACCCAAAGAATGCAACTTGCCCCCACCCCCCGAATATACTGAACCCACAATGGTACTTTAAACAAAATAACATACTCTGGGAACGCAGATATTCCGTGATCACGAAAAACGGAAGAAATCGCGGAATTGGTGTTTTGAAACTATACATTACGAATGTTTTCACAACTTTTAGCTACTTTTTTATGTATGTTGAACGAAACAGATATTTATCATCTATTTCTCTCTCAAGTTCATTTTTTTTTAATTACAAATAATTTGCGGCCTCTAAGAGAGAGAGAGAGAGAGAGAGAGAGAGAGACGGGTTGAGAGAGAGAGAGAGACGGGTTGAGAGAGAGAGACGGGTTGAGAGAGAGAGAGAGACGGGTTCAGAGAGAGAGAGAGAAGGGTTGAGAGAGAGAGAGACGGGTTGAGAGAGAGAGAGAGAGAGAGACGGGTTGATAGAGAGAGAGAGAGAGACGGGTTGAGAGAGAGAGAGAGAGACGGGTTGAGAGAGAGAGAGAGAGAGAGAGAGAGAGAGAGAGAGAGAGGACGGGTTGATAGATGACTATTTCAACATAGTATGATAATAATTTTTCAGTTAATCCTAATAATTATTTTGTTATTTTTTTTCATTACAATAGATCTGCGGAACTATAGAGCGTTGCGGCTTCCCAGGGCCTTGCCCCATAGAGAACTTGCGCCCCCCCCGCAATTGCGGGGTTTGCGGGGCTCCTAAGCTCGGCCCTGATAGCAGAACAGACTGGTCTATATAGTCTTTGATGGTAACCAGTCTAGAACAAAAAAAAAAAATCTCTGAATTCAATATCAGCCTGGTGGTGGACCCCTTCACCTGGAGGATAAAAGAATTTGCATAGGGTTAACACTCCTAACTTTAAAAAAGACAAGTTACAAAAGCATCGACAACAATGCACCAGTCCAGAACAGAGTGTGACGGCGAGGGGTCATCTATAGCTTATGCTCGACCAGGAGCAATGGGCAAGGAGTAGGGAGCAATTGATTGCTCTTAATACTGTAGGGATATAACACATCGAGGGAGAACCTGTGCAAGTTTAGTGAACATATGTGCTTAATAAAATACAACATATTGATTAACAAATTATCAGTTTAAATTGACAGACCAAATTCACTTTTGTATCTGCGTTTTGTGTATTTATATGAATTGAAGACTTCTGTTTTTTGTATTCAGCAGTTGATGCTAATTTAGTTCTAATTCTTTCTGCCATAAATTTTCAGTTGATATATGACAAGATATGATTGTGGTGAACAGGTGTAGAGGCTCATCCCTTGTTCCCTGTTTAGGATGTGGTTTCCGGCTTTCTCTTTTCCAATCTATTCACTCTTTTGTAGCCCCCTGCACACCAGTGGCCTTACCGTCTTGCTCGGGGTGATATGATTAAAAAAAAAAATAGATATTGGCTCAGAATGAGAAATTGGAGAGCCGAGTTCAAATTCCCGTTTAGTTCATTGCATTTACTTCGATGCAGATACCCTTGGGAAAGGTATGAATCCGTCTCTTCCCCTAGCTTTGGGTTAAATAGCAGGGCAGATTGGGTTCTGTAGCCTTGTTTGGCAACCAATCTACCACAGAAAGAAATGACAACCTACAGCGGGAAAATCTTCTGCCTAGTCAGTCAGGCATCAAAAGAGACATGATCACCCCTGCGTGTATCACTGACATGATATGACATTTATTTATGGCTTGCATCAAAATCTCTGGCTAAATCAAAATCTCTGGCTAAATCTTCAAATTATTTCTAACTGAAATTATTTATTGAATTCAAACTTTCTACATACTGATATCTTTCAATAAATTTAAAATATCTTAAGATAGGATAATGTATTTGGTTTGTAATTATTTTTCTAAAAATACACATGAAAACAAGCAGAAAAACTTAAATATTTTGAAGTCATTTTTCACTTTGATTATTAGAATTACCATTTTGCCTTTATTATTACATCCAATATTATTAAATTAAAAAAAAATCTTTTGTAATATAATTTTGTAGAAGATGTTAAAAATTATGCCACTGACCACCAGTTGGAAGAGAAATTGTGAAGTTCAAGGCTGGATATGTTTCACCACCATAGTTTTTGTCAGTGTAGGTGTTATTGTATACATTTATAGATACAAGACTGACTGGGTTCAGCTGGAGATTTTTAGGTGGTATTTGATTCTTGACAACTTGGCAACCTTTATAATTAAAAAATAAAACATTCAACATTTATCATTTTAAATTTAACATAATTTTAACATTTAAGAAAAAATATTCGTCAAAATTCTCTTTTAAAATTGTAAAATTTATAGAAATATTTAACATAAAATTATTTGTTAGAAACTTGTTTCAAAGAATTTATATTGCTCCATAAAATACTTAATTGTCTAAACTTTCAGCTTAAAAATAAAACCAAATTTGAAATGTAAACAATTTGAACATCTTATAGCTTATAATTTTTTAAATTGTTTTTTCCAAGTTGAATTCCCATGTGGTTAGTATAATTTGAAATTTAATATTTATTTTCTCAGAGTCAGACATATTTCTCACATCTATATGAACAATTCTTGCATCAAATTTCTTAGCATTAACTAAAAATTACACCTCAATTAAAAATTATTTTAGGTACAAAACAGACTTGGGCTTTGTAATAGAAAAACATTAGTAAAAAAAAATAGAAAAATACTAGAGATTTTTTTAATAAGAATTGAATATTTGTAACATGAAACATAATCTGTAACAATCAGTAATACATTATTTGGGAAACACCAAAATTAAAAAATATCATCTTATCTGTTTGTTAAAGGAGTCATCGGTGTTTAGCAGCATTGTCTGTTTATTGAATCAAGATAATTTCTTGAGTTGGAGAGAGATATATATTTATGCAATAAGTTGTAGTTGAGATATTATTTTAGTTGCATGATTTTTTAAAAATAATAGATAGCATAGTCATATTATATGCAATATGACATTTGGTTCAGAGACAATGGTGTCCCCTCAGAAGAGAAAAGAGACATGTCTCGTTACTATAGTATCATGTGGTTGAAGAGAGAAAGAACAGAGAGAGTTTGTGTCCTCTCCTTCTGTACTGCTTAATACTCCACCTAGTGGGCGTTAAAATAATTACTCTGACAAACAAGGTGGAGTGTTTGCATAATGTTATATATTTCCTAAATTTACTTTATATCTTGAGGTGAAATATTCCATTTAATTTCTGAGAAGCTGTTTGGATTCCTTCAGTTTAACTAATGAATACATTTTTGGTGTCAGTTCAATACTGCTAGCAAGAAATACAATATTTATCTCATATTTTCATACAGTATTTACCACATACAATATTTATCCTATATTTATATACAGCATTTACCACATACAATATTGATCACATATAAAAATGCAATAAAATATCTCATTCTAAAAACAGACTAATAATCAAAGTATTATAATTTATTTTTTATCATTGATTAGACCAGAGTTTCCCAAAACTATAGATTGCGACCTACTGGTGGGTTGCAAGTGAAATGTTAGTGGGTCATAAAAAGTTATACTAGAATTGAAAACCCTATCCGTTGAGATTGTTCAGGATTCGGGCTTTTGTTGCCAGGCTGTTGCTGTATCAAGCAGTATGTTGTTTTGATGAGCTTAAAAAATCAGTTGGTCATGCTCTCAATCATTTAATCATTCATCAAAGTAAAAAGGGAAATAAATTTTCATCTATTCATATAAATAATATTTTTTATATTCTTTCATTTGAGTGGGTCACCATAAGCTGTGGTCATGAATAATAGGTTGCAATTCTAAAAAGTTTGGGAACCCCAAGATCAGACAATTAAGTAGAAATTTTAAACATTTCTTACCGTAATTATTCATTACTATACATGGAAATATTGAATTGTTATTTGTTTGTGGCTGAAATAAAAATAAATATTATCACAAAATAAGTATTATCACAAAATAAACATTATCACAAAATAAACATTATCACAAAATCAAACATACTGAAAGAATTTGAAAACATATAATCTAACAAGTTTTCTTAAGTTAAAATATTATTTTTACTATCTAATAATATTTAGTACCAGCAACATTTTAATTCTGTATTAACATGTTTTGCTTTTTTTACTTTTTTAAAATAAATTTATGATTAATCTTTGAAAAACCAGCTTTAATCTTTTTTAGAAAGATATAATAAATATACTAAAATAATAATAAATTATACTAAAAACAATGAATCATGAAATAAATTTTGGAAAATCCTTTAAGAGCCTCTTAGTATTCAGCCATTTTCACTCCTGAAAAATGTTCATATTTAAGAAGACTCTCAATCAAAATGAACAAGAAAATAATTTTGAATATCACTTATACTGATTTACATATTTTACATATTTTTTTAACGTCAATATTTTATTTTGTGTCTGTATAGACATAAAATTTATAGCGGACAATATTTTGTATATAATTTATAGCGGACAATATTTTGTATATAATTATCTATTTAATGAGAATAGTTACTAATATAGTTGATCTAGAGTAGAATATTTAAAACAACTACTCGGACACTTTTTTAGATATTTTGGTGATTGAAATTTTAACAGCAATACATAATATTACTGCTATAATATTAAATAATATATATATTTTTAATCATTTCACCCCTAAGCAAGGTGTGACTGACATTAGTGTGCAGGGGGTTACAGTGTGACAAAAGACCAGGTACAGGGGTTATTGAAGAAACATAAAAGATGAATGGGATTCAAGAAGATAGAAGATGGCAATTGACATTGCATTTAAATTTTTGGAGATTGTAGCTATAAGGGAAATAAGTAAAAGGAAGGGGGTCAACAGGCAAGAAGTACAAAAAAAAAAAAAAAGAAACAGTTGATCTAGAAGTGGCAGTTACGTCTAACTGTTTCGATAGTAAAAGGGTGAGACCAGGGTGCCAATCTAATAGCACTCTTAAATTCTTGTGGTCAGGGAACCAGACAAAAAAGCTTGTAAGAACAGTAAGAATAGTAAGTATTTGTAGAAAAAACAGGGGAAAGACATGTCGCAGCAGTGAAAAACTGTAATTGTACTGCCATATTACTAAACTGTCATAGTCCTGTATTATAATACAAAATTAAATTGTAAAAGTACTGCTATAGTACTAAATTAAATTGTAAAAGTACTGCTATATTACTAAATTAAATTGTAATAGCACTGCTATATTACTAAATTAAATTGTAAAAGTACTGCTATATTACTAAATTAAATTGTAAAAGTACTGCTATATTACTAAATCAAATTGTAATAGAACTGCTATATTACTAAATTCAATTGTAATTGCACTGCAATAATACTAAATTAAATTGTAAAAATACTGCCATGATACTTAATTATATTGTAATAGTACTTCGATAATATTAAATTAAATTCTAATTGCATTGCCATAATACTAAATTAAATTTGATTAGTACTGCCATAACCCTAGATTAAATTTTCTGACAGAAGAAAAGTAACATTGAATTCCAAAGGCACATTAGAATAGAAAAAGTTTCCTTGTGAAAGATCAACAATGTATTAAGAAACAAAAAAAAGTTTGTTAGAAACAAATAAAAGTGAGCTAGATATTTATGTAATGTCAGTCTTCTATTTGGCAGTGAATGTTGAATAATCTCCTCACAAATGAAGAAGACACAAACAAAAGAACAGAAATCTGATTCTACAAAAACATGCTGAGAATACCATACTTAACATATGAGCAATTAGGAAGTTTTAGGGAAAATGGAAACAGAAAGGATAGAAAGAATACTCAGAATTAGAACAAGACAATTGAAATTTCTAGGTTACATAATGAGAAAAGAAAGCTTGGAGAAGGTGAGATGCTGAAGGCAAAAGGGACAGAGAAAAGCACTGATTAACCTACCTAATGGCTTTGTGCAGATGGAAAATGGATTTTAAGGGACGGTGAAAAGATAAACTTTACTGAAAGCTATAAAGTATAGAAAATTGTGGTGAGCCATGACCCACCATGACTTGAAGAAGCATGAACTATAATAATTAAGTAATAATATAATTTTATTGTGTCAATCTTGGAGTAGTTTATTAACATTTTTAAACAAATATTTCATTAATTTCAACATCCTAAACCCTGAACAATAAAAGGTCAACAACAACAATAACAGTAACAACAATAAAATACAAAAGAAAAAGGTAAAGAAGTTGCTGTCTCAAAATCAGGAGTTGACCAACCAAACTCCGAGTGGCAATTATGGCAGCGTTTTGAAAGATTTGGGAAAATAAAATAAAACTGATAGTATTATTATTATTATTATATTTGACCATTGATAGCCCTTCACTCCCATTTTTGAAGGATTCCGCTTGTTGACCTGTTAGCTGGAAACTATAAATATGAAAGGAAGAAGCTCAGAAGAGGATTCCATTTTGTTTTGCGTCACAGAGAATTTTCATTGTCGGATTCTCTGCCTTCAGACAGGAGTAATCCCGACGAGCATCCGCTGAAAGAAAAATAGACAATAAATTCTTGTCTGAGTTTAAGATTTCCCATTTTAAAAGACCTTGTGTCACATCCGCCTCGGACATACGCCCTCGTGGAAAAGGTAGTTAGATGTCATTCCTTTTTGTGTGAACCCAAACATGGATCACTCATCAATTGACATAATTTTTTCCGGCTTTGCCGATATAGATTTGTGGTGATACCAATCGAGCAAAAGCGAGGGACCGGATGTTTGCTCTCTCACAACAAAAAGGCAAATGACCAAAAGTTGTCCGTGTGCTACCGGCCCCGCACAGCTGAAAAATAAAAATTAATCAAATATTAAATTTCCATTTTGCGAGCCTACGCGAATTTTATTTATCAGTCAATGGGAAGCTCAGAATCAAATACAAGTGTGAAATTCCAAACGAGCTGCTGCGATCCAGAAAGCCGAAATAAAAAGCCGAGGCAGAAAGCACCCAAGAGACAGACCGACGGTGACAGGCGAGAGTAATTAATATCTCCCTTGACCAAGTCAAGTGGCTACTATGCTCGTCCCTTCACCTCTCCTTCCTTCTTCCCTGTCTCAAAACTACTTACTGACCTAAGGAGCGACTATATCAAAGACATTCCTCACTTACACGCTCCCCACATTCCTAAGCCTTAAATCTCTTTCAGCTTATTAATTGCCATGGAACATTTTAACCTCCGTTGGACCTATATTCAAGTATTACTGTAATTGCAAAAACATTAATTGACATGTGTATATATAAAAATGTTATTTTCAACTCAATTTGCTTTTCTTGATTTTATAATCATTTTATGACTTCTCAATCCGTTCACCTGCAACAATATACAACTACCCTTCCCTAGAACGGACTCCCATTACAAACGGGAAAATAATAGATAAGCAACTCGCTATATAGATTCTCAAACAAAGTAAAACTAATTTTCAAGGGGTTTACACATGTGTAAATTTTCAAGGGGTTTACACATGTGTAAATTTTCAAGGGGTTTACACATGTGTAAATGAACTTGTCCCTTCTTCTCAACGATTTATTTGTTATTTTTATTGAATACACCTCAATGTGTGCAAGTGAATTTTTTCTTTTTTCTCAAGGGTTTTAAAACACACTGCCAGTCCAATGTGTGTAAGTGAACTTTTCCATTCTTTTCTAAGGTTTTACTTTTATTGAAATTTTATTGAACACACCTCGATGTGTGTATGATTTTTTGCTTTCTTCTGAAAGGTTTTAGACTTTTAAACGCACCTCAAATGAACATATCCATTCTCAAGGGTTTTATTACTTTTAAACACACTTCAATGTGTGTAAGTGAATTTTTCTTTTCCAGTTTTAAACTCACTACAAGGTGTAGAAACGTAAAAAATACATTTTTGTTATAAAATAAAAATATCCTTATCTTCCGTTTCATTTTAAATTAGCTTGTTTAATGTTAATACATTGCATTGCGTTTTTTTTCTTTTTAGTTTCGTCAAGTCAAGATTGTCTTATTCCTGTCAACACCCGGAAGAACTTGTAACAATTACAGCTACCTAAATTTATTAGATCGTACACCAGAAACTTACGGCCCTTCAACAAAATAAACAACATCAAAACATTAAAAACGCATACAATGAAGTTCATGCAATTCAACTTTACATCAACAACCTCCTAAATGTCATGAACTCTGGTTTTAGATTTGGTTGACACATGTGTTCTTTAAAAAAAATGACATTAAAAAAAATAAAAAATAAAAAATAAAATGTATTTTATTATTTTAAAATGTCATTTATCTTCAACATGAATTCTGCCTTTTTTTATTTTGTTATTAATCTTTTTGGAGTGTTTAGTTTTCTATGTACATAATACATTCATTTTAAAAGTTTAATGTCTCTAAAAAACTCAACAACAAAGTTAATTTCACTTTTACAATTACTTTAATGCTTGCCTTGCAACTTGCTAAAATTTGTTGTTTTAAAAATTAGTGTTTACTTACCAATAACAGACATTCGTAAGGTATGAAACGTGTATGAGAACATGCACACTGTGTTGAATTCATTAAACAATGTAATATAAAAAGGAAAATATAAGAAAACAACCACATCGTTGTTTTTCTTATTTCTCCGCTACGACCTGAATCACGTCTACATGACGGATTGTGTCTGGAGAAATGAATATAGAAAATATTGACAGGTTTTTTTTTGTTACTTGCCCTTCCCACTTGAATATTTACGTTACCTGAAGTGAATTACGACTGCTACCCTCAACAAAACTCTTATCATTAAAGATAGAGAAAAATAAAATGTATTGATTTTTTCTGACTGTTACATTCTTGAATCTTGATTCTTAAATCACAAGTTTTCTTTTAAAGGTTTTTCATTGCATTATTTACTGCATACATTTAGTTCGATTTCATTTTCACGTTTAAAATTCAGTTGTCACTTACCGTGCACTGATCATACTATACTTCATGAAAAATGCGTAATGTATTTATTGAAAAATATTTTTATACTTACAAATAAATATTTATCTTTTGTAAATTTAACTAAAATTTAAAATTCAACAGTACTTTTTTTTTGTATTCACTTTTTAAAAATGTTCACTCATTTTGTTCTAACCCAAATTTATATATAAAAAAAAAAAACTTTTCAGAAAAATACAAACATAACCTGTGATTATCATCAACAGACTTTTTTTTATCAGTCTTTCTCTTTTTAGCACCCCCACACTATCTATCTATCTATCTATCTATCTATCTATCTATCTATCTATCTATCTTTAATAACAAAATTTGGTGAGAAATTTTAACAATCTGAAATTAATTTAACATTTACTTGCTTCATTTACAAAATATAAGAATAGAAATGATTTATCATGATAATGATCAGGTAATTATCATTTGTCAGTTAGTTGCCAGTTAACAGTCAGTTAATTGCCATACTTGATACACGCTTGGGGATCATGTCTCTTTCAGGACATGACTTACTACTAGGCAGAAGATTTTCCCGCAGTAGGTTGCCATTTCTTTCTGCAGTAGACTGATTGTCAACCAAGGCTACAGAACTCAATCTGTCCTGTTATTTAACCCATTGCCGGAGGGAGAAGGGATCAGATTATATTTTCCCCAAGGTAATTTGTGCGTAAGTGAATGCAAGAAATTCAACTGGAATTCGAACTTGGTTTTTTAAAAATTTTTTAATCATCTCACCCCAAGCAAAGGCATTCCACTGCCACTATTGCGCATGGGGCTACATAGGGGAAGGTAAAGAGAAGGAGTGGTTAGACATAGGGAATGTCAGGAGGAAGGTGACAGATGAGTAAGGATAGCGAGGATGAGGGTTGGGCAGATGGGAAGAGTGTTTGATAGAATGGGAGCAGGTTAGTGCGTTAGGAGGTGTCTATTGACCTTACATTTAAACTCCTGGAGATTGTAGCCGTCGGGGAAGCAATCGTTTGGAAGAGAATTCCACAGTCGGGAAGTGCGAGGAAAGAAACTGTTGGAGTAGAAGTTACGGCTTCATTTTATCGGTTTCACTGTAAAAGTGGGTTCTACCCGCTCAAAATAATTATACAAGCGAAATTAGAACAAGGTAACAAAAAGAAGTAAGATTGTAACAGAATTAAGTTACCATTTTATTATGAGAATCATCACTTTGTAGTGATGTTGACTCCTTTGTTGGACAGGATTTCTTTCTTGTGTTGGAGCGAGAGATATATTTAATGTGTTAGGTTGTAGTAGAGATATTATTGTGGTCACACAAGGTTTTTTTTTCTGAATAGAAGACTGTATAGAAATAGTATCGAGTTATAGACATTTGGGGGCTATAAGGTCTTCAAGAGAGGTAAAGAGACATGTCTTATCGTTACGTTCTCCTGTGGGTGAAGGAAGCAAGAAAAAGGAGGATTTGTGCCCTTTCCCCAAAGGAAAGGATACTGTAATATTCAATGACACTTAGTGGGCATTAAGAGAAGTCCCTTGGTACACAAGATAACACATCACTTAATAAATCCCGGGACTAACATATAGATAGCGCCACTAATAAAAAACCCACATTTAATTTTTATAAAGTACTAACCTTCAAATATTACGTTACAAAATTTAGGCCCAATCGGATTATTAGTTTACAAATTACAGTTATTTAAGTGAAGCTACTGCTGCAAATTTTCAAAACAATGGAAAAATCGGAATTTTGTGTTTTGATAGAGCATTGCTTTCTGATGGGAAAAATACTGTTCAAGCAAAGCAATAGCGTGATAAGTGTTATTTAGACTCCGTCGGAAACAACGGTTAAGAGGTGGTATGCTGACTTTAAACGCAGTCGCACAGACACAAATGATGCTGAACGCTCAGGTCACCCAAAACCGGCAGTTGTCCCGGAAAACACCAAAAAAATCTACAAACTCGTTTTGGCCTATCGTAAATTGAAGTTGCGTGAAATAGCAGAGAAGTTGAACATATCAGAAGTCAGTGTATTCACCATTTTGCATGAACATTTGTCAATGAGAAAGCTGTGTTCAAAGTGGGTGGCCCGTTTGCTCACAGTCGATCAAAAACAACAACACGTCGATGATTCAGAGCGTTGTTTGCAACTGCTTCAACGCAACAAGCAAGAGTTTTTGCGTAAATATGTGAAAATAGATGAAACACGACTTCACTCCGAAGTCAAATCGGCAGGCAGCTGAGTGGACAGCAGCAGGTGAAAGCCGTCTAAAGCGAACCAAATACGCAAACATCAGCAGGCAAAGTTTTGGCCACTATATTTTGTGATGCGCAAGGTATTTTGTTCATCGATTACCTTGAGAAAGGAAGAACCATCAATAGTGAATATTATGTAACATTATTGGTGTGTTTGAAGGAAGAAATCGCCAAAAATGGCCATAAATGAAAAAGAAAAGTGATCTTTCATCAAGACAAGTCGATTGTAAAGATGGCAAAACTACATGAATTGCAGTTTGAATTGCTTCCGCATCCACCCTATTCTCCAGACCTGCCCCCCCCCAGCGACACATGGGTGTTTGCAGACCCTTAAGGAATGCTCTAGGGAAAGAGATTTGGCTCCAATGAAGAAGTGATATATCAGAAATTGAGGTGTATTTTGAGGCCAAAGGCAAATCGTTCTACAAAAAAGGCATCGAATTGTTAGAGAAGCGTTGGAATCAGTGTATCACCCTAGAAGGAGACTTTATTGATGAATAAAGTCGAATTTTGCCTAAAAGTTCTTGTTTTGTTAGTTAAACACTTAATTCCCTCCTGTTGACCATATTACTACAGGGGCCCGACAATATTTTTCGGACACTTTGAAAAAAGTACTTCAAGGTGGTTACTAGTGTCAAAAACCTTTTGAGATTGTAAGTACGTAGTTGAGGAGTGAAAATCCACTACTAGTGTAATCATTTTTTTTTAGTTTGGCTTTGATAATTTTAGTTTTTTGTAATTTTGCGAAAACTTGCGCGACACTATTTTTCGGACATGACAAAAAATCCTATTTTATTAAGTGCTAAGTTCATGTATATGTTGCTGTATGCAAATTTTCTGCTTGTACACTTAGCTGTCATCATTAGAATCAATTATCTGTTCTATTTTACTGGCAAAACAATGAAGTTTAATGAGGTAAAATGCATTCAAAAGAAGTCGTTTGTTTGGCACGGAAGAAGCGGGATGATGGCCTCAGCATCAGAAGGATCGCCATGGATTTGTAGCTGTCGAAATCAACGGCCGAATACATGCTGAAGACAAACTCCGAGCGGAAAAAGAAGAGAGGACGGAAAAGATCAATTGGCAAGAGGACTGAAAGGAGAATGAAGAGGACTGTGACACGGCTTTTGACATCTGGAGAAAAAGTTACAGCAAGAAAAATGAAGGAGAAATGTGAATTGGATGTAAACGTCTGAACAGTACAAAGTGAGCCTGCTGTACTGAACAAACGACAGATGGGAGGAGGAGGAGTTATGGTTTGGGGTATGATCTTTGCTAATGGAAATATATGGTTGGAGTGGCTGAAAGGACGACAGAACAGCGAAAGTTACAAACAGTTGCTGGACGAGAAAGCCCTACCAAGGATAAGAAGAGAGATAGGGAATGATTTCGTTCTACAGCAAGACAATTGCAGCATCCATGTGTCAAAACTCAAGAAAGAATGGATGGCTAAAGTGAATATGACTACTTTGGAATGGCCTGCAAAAAGCCCAGATCTAAATTTAATAGAAAATGTTTGGGAAATGCTTGCGCAACTTGTCTATGATGGACCTGAAATAACGAAAGAGGCTCAACTATGGGAACGGATACTAGATGCCAAAAAACAACTAATAGAAACACGTAGAGATGTTATTGTGCATATGTTTGATCATTATGAAGAGAGATTGATAAAAGTTATTGAGAAGAAAGGTGATATTACAGACTAGTAACAGTTTTTCAACGATGTCCGAAAAATAATGTCGCGTGTGTTTTGTAAAAAATGATGAAAAATAAATATTTTTCCTTACCTAATCGATTTTCTTCCATTTTTATTACAGGTATTGTCTTTATATGTTTATGCTATTCTATTGAAGGAATTTCGCCACTCTGTGGTACTCGGAAAGTGGCTGAAAAATATTGTCGGGCCCCTGTACATACAATATTGGCTTCCAAGGGGAATAACTTTCAAACCATGCAAAATATGTTAATGGGGGTTTATGCAGGAAATGAATATTCCAATTTGCATTTCCCTTGTTATGGTGATTAAAATATAGTTTAATTATTATGGTGTTAAAATACAATTTAAAAATAAAGTTTGAATTTAAATGTATTTGAGACACAAAAATGTTTTTCTTCAAAGCTAAAAGAACCATCAAAACTGTCTTTGAACCAACGCAATAGAAAATTTCTTCAGTTTTATGACGCAATGCACAACGACCACAACACTCTTCAAGATACATTCGTACAAAAAATTTATTCTTGCAACTACTGTTCATTCCAAATTGTCACTCATTATGGAACAAGTAATTTTTCCCATAGCATATAGAATTTAAATTGTTTTTTTTTTGTCACATATTGTGCAAAAATAATTTTTGGTTCTTTTCTAGAATAGTCAACCTTTGAAGGATATAATAACTATCTCGCTTGTTGGCTATTGGTACATGTAGGAGTTTATTTATTCCACTCTATTCGTTGCTGAGCGCACACACACGCATGTGGGTACACATACACACAACCAGGAAAGTCCGGACACAGTGCAAAATAGCTTACTAAGCGTGAATAAACGCAGAAATCACTTTGACAAAAACCATTTAAAAAAGAAATGTCTCTTTGAATATATATATATATATATATATATATATATATATATATATATATATATATATATATATATATATATATATATATAAAACATACAAAGAAACCAAAGGAAAACAATTCAAAGCCGACAAACTTACGAATTGAAAGGAAAAGATTTGTGGTAGTGGATAGGAAATTAAGAATTAAAAGCAACTTTCTTCTTCGCTTTTACAAAAATTCGCAATGACGTGTGAAATCCTGGTTTTGCCAAATAGAAAAAGGATTGACCACGTGCTGAAAGAAAAACTCGAAACCGGATTTCGCGACTAGATGTTAAATTGATTTCCTGACAGATGGAGGCGATTTGCAAGACCGAGAAGAGTTAGCGATCCAGTGCGAAAAAACTAAATGGCTATAAAAGGCTTCGGTCAGTGTCAGCCAGTCGGTCAGATAAGAGCAGCGAGAAAGACGACACACTAAAATGTAACGGGAGAAGCGTCAAGCCGACCCGGACGTAACGTCGCGTCGCATATTCGTTCTCTTTCTCCTTCTTTCTCGTCTGCTGATACCTTTTACTTCTTCTCCATTCTCAACATTCCTATATACCTCATCTTATACTTGATATCAAACAGACATTTTAAGACTGAGCAAATACTTCAAAGACATTCCTGCCGAACTAACGCTCATACATAAGTACACATAAACTCTTTCCAACAAATTACTACTACGAACATTTCTACAACTCTTGATACCTTTAACTCATTACTTGTTTCTCACTGAACATTAACTTCTACAATTCATGTGATCCTTTCTATCAATAAATTTCTATTTTAAAATGCAAAATGTATATTTTATTCTTTCCATAAATCGACACATTCCAACCTTCTGATGATTACGAGTAAGCTGTAAGCTGTAGGGAGTTCGGTTATGTATGACACAAGGCCGAATCATTAAGAATTGACCATCTCCCTATAGCTTCAGATTTTCACTCTTTCAATATCCCACAATAAAAGCTGAAAGAGCAACAGGCGTAACCTTCTTTTGCCACAAGAGTTCTTCTTCTTTTATGTGCCGTGTACCTTCAGAACGTAGGGAATCATGGTTCTCCACATCTTCCTTGTCCCTTGTAGCTCTTAATAAATTTTGTCTTGTTATTTCTCCCAAATCCTGCTCTGCCATCCATTTGCTTAAGCCCATAATGTATGTCACATGCTATTTTCTCCTGTCCCTCTTTCCCTCTATCCGCCCTGTGAGTATCAGGTTTTCCAAGCCCTTCTTCCTCATTATGTGTCCCAGAAACTTCAACTGTCTCTTTCTGATGTTAAGTATAAGTTTCCTTTTTGTTTCTATTCTCTCTCAAATTTTGTTGTTGCGCACAGGTTTGGTCCATGGAACCCTCAGCATCACAAAACCACATTACTGTTGCTTCGATTCTGTCCTTCATCTATGAGGAGATTGTCCAGCATTCCCTACTGTTGTCATATCTGGTCAAGCGCCCCTGCTGGTCATTTCAGTGTTCTCGACAGGCTCCAAAGGAGAATCTGTAATGTGATTGGTCCCGACCTGGCAGCTCGACTCCAGCTACTTTCTCACCGGCAGGATGTGGTTTCACCCTCTGTCTCTTCTACAAATATTTTCATGGCTTCCACCTCCACAAGAATTTACTCGTGCAACCAAACTGGCAACAAGTCTTTTACAGTTAAATCAACCAAATGCAGCCGACAATTCTACTCCATCAGCTTTTTTCTCGCCTGTGGAACTCCCTTCCATATACTTGCTTTCCTGATGGCTATAACCTCCAGAAATTTAAATGCATTGTCGATTCCAATCTCTTATCCACTTGACTTCAATCCTTTCTACATCACCCCGTGTATCTTGTTCTGTTCCTTTCTTTCTGCCTTCGCAGTTGTCTTCACTCCTGTGTTCATATCCTTCTCTTGCCCTTTCTATGACACTCCCTGTAACTGGTTCGTTTTTTTCTTCGCTCTCCTCCTGCCTAAACTTTTACTCTCTTATGTAACCCCCTGCGCATCAGTGGCAGTACCGCCTTGCTTGGGTTGAAACAATTAAAAAAATAAACACAGGAAGACAGATATCAAGTAACAGTTCAGTACTCTTTTCTTTGTTTCCAACAAAATTTTCCTGTGTCTTAATACTCTGTTTAGCTTTTGGAATGAGTCTTTGGCCATCAATTTTGAAATACTAAATTGGATTAAACTGCTAATCCATTTCAATCTTTCCCCTTGAGACAAAGCATCTTCACTTAAACATACTACCCTCTATATCCGCGATTTCAGTTGACTGGACAGAAGCACTTGGCTCGTGGGTAAAGTAATTTTAAATTATTCTCTCAAATTTAAATAATAGATCATTTTTTCTCCTTTTTCTTTTGTTATAAATGGTCGAATTGTTTGGTATAGTCAATAGACAAGAGTTTGGATTTAAATCTAGGATCTCAACTAGCATTAATAAAAGGAAAAAATAAGAAAGCAAAATTAACCAAGAGCTTATTTTTGCTGAATAAAGAGTCGATTTTGAAGAGGTTGGATAGAGTAGACGAGATAAATACTCAAATTGACGACTGTTGAGTAGAAAGCGATATTTACTTGAATAAAGGAGATCGTGTACAAGACGACGTGAGCGAAATTGAATTTTACTCAACAGTCTTTCAAGATCTGGGAGAATACCGGAAGCTTCAACAATATCAGGGCAGCTGACACTATTCCTTTATTTTATTTACAGATGTAAAAATTTTCAACAATTACATGTAATTTAGCATATTTTATTGAAAAAGGTAAAAATTTGCTACATTTACGCCTAGCTTTCTTTGTTTAATTAAAAAAGTGAAAACCAGAAACAATTTCACCAATTTTGTTCCATTTTCTTGAAGAATGTAAAAAAATCTGCAACATTCATGCACATTTTTCTGTGTACTTAAAATGTACAAAAATCATTCTATTCGAAATTCCTAGCACCTGAAGAAGGCCGGAGTGTACAACGGTCGAAACGTCGTACAAATGGCAACAAAGATGAGGACAAATGTCCGAATAATGTAAATACTGTAATTTAGTTTATATTCTTTAAAATTATAAAAACTGCAACAATTGCATTCAATTTAATGTATATGAAAATCAGCAACAACTACAATAAATCTTTATCTTTTTCTTGAAAAATAAAACAATCTGTAATGATCAAACATAGTTTTGTCTATTTTATGACAAATGTAAAAATACAGAACATTTACACCAAATTTTGTCCATTTTATGCAAAATTTAGCAATATTTAAACCAATTTAGTAGATTTTCTCTAAAGTTGTAATAATCTGCAATAGCTAGAAGGAATTTACTTTATTTTATTAAAAACGTAAATAAATCTGCAACATTTAGGTCAAATTTTTTCCATCTTATTAAAAAGCGTGCAATTTAGTAAAATTTATGCCAAATTTTGCTCATTTTATTGAAAACTGCAAGAAATCTGCAATATTTTGTCCATAAAATCAAATTTAATAAAAATCAGAAACAATTACAACAAATTCTGAACATTTTTTGAAAAAATAATAAAATCAGCAATATTTAAACCAAATTTTGTCTATTTTAGGAAAAATAAAAATAAGGAACATTTACACAAAATTTTGTCCATTTTATGGAAAATTTAGCAATATTCAAACCAATTTAGCCTATTCTCTTTAAAATTGTGAAAATGTAAAATAATTACATTAAATTTAGTCCATTTTTTTAAATGTAAAAAAGCTGAAATATTTTTGATAAAATTTGTGTATGTAATTAAAATATCTGAAAATCAATAACAATTACATCACATTTTATTGAAAAACGTAAAAAAGATGCACCATTTGTGCTAAATTTTATCTGTTTAAAATTTTTTTGCGAAGATCAGGAATAATTACAAAAATTATTGGTCACTTTTTGAAAAATAGTAAAATCTGCAATATTTAAGCCAAATTCTGTCTATTTTATGCAAAAATGGAAAAATAAGGAATGTCTCCACAAAACTGTCCATTTTATAGAAAACTTAGCAAAATTTAAAGCAATGTAGTCTATTTTCTTTAAAATTGTAAAGATCTGAAATAATTACATGCAATTTAGTTCATTTTATTGAAAAATGAAAAAATCTGCAACACTTATGCGAAATTTTGTCTATTTCATTGAATAATTAAACTAAGGAACATTTATACCTATTTTTGTCCATTTTATGAAAAATTTAACAATATTTACATCAAATTTAGCCTTATTTTCTTTAAAAATCACTGCGTGATTAAGAAATACTTTTATTCTAAATTTCTGAAACAAGTAATATTTGTTTCAAATCAGATTAATTTAATTTTAAATTTGCTAATCCCCTCCCAAAAAGGGTCACAAATGTATATTTTATTTTTGCAAGTTTTTTAAAATCGAGAATTAACTTTTGTTTACAAATGTGTTGAGCGCTAAAAATAGCCGAATAATTGAATTTTTAAAAAAATTTTTACAATTGTATATTCCAATCAATATAATTTTTGTTTGAAATACACCAGAGTATTTTGCTTACTGGAAACAGTAAATTTTCAATTAAGCTAAAATTAAACCTTCAAGAAAAGTTGTTTTGATTTTAAAAAATTTGA
The DNA here is from genome assembly GCA_037127315.1 of Ascarosepion bandense. Taxonomy (NCBI): domain Eukaryota; kingdom Metazoa; phylum Mollusca; class Cephalopoda; order Sepiida; family Sepiidae; genus Ascarosepion; species Ascarosepion bandense. The sequence continues at coordinate 27,562 of JBBBDQ010000910.1, read as the reverse complement.
TTTAAAATTTAGGTAAAAAAAAATGAGTGGATGTACCTAATACATGCATATATATATATATATATATATATATATATATATATATATATATATATATATATCCAGCTTAGCAAAACGATTCCTGGAACCAATTTATGCCTTTTTTTAAAATAGTTATAAACACTGATTAGATTCAAAAGAACACGAATTTTTGGAGCACTAATAAATCCCGTAAGAGAGAGAGAGAGAAATCCCATCCCTGGTGGGATTTGAACTCATGGCCTTTAGATAAGAAACCAACACGCTATCGTCTGCGGGTTCAACCGCTACTGTCAACTCTCGTTTTAACGATTAACAATATTCACTTTTTGTGGTTCAAAAGCAAATGAATAAGAAGAAAATATTTTTAATACTTATATACCATTTCCTTCAGTTACGACTGAAGAATGAGTTCGATCCTCACTGGGTGCTCCCAGACTTTCAACCTTGCGCGGTATCTAAGCTACGCTTAATAAATCAGGCAGTGAATTCTGGACAATCTTATCAAAGGTAAAGGAAAGACTGGAAGCAAACGAAATGTGCTTCTACAAAAGGATGCTGAGGATATCATGGACCAAACATTTGAGCAACGACGAAGTTTTGGAAAGGATGAAAATGAAAATGAAACTGATACTTAACATCAGGAAAAGATGGCTGAAGTTTCTGGGACATGTAATGAGGATTAGATAATCTGATACTCATGAGGCAGATAGAGGGAAAGAGAGAAAAGGGAAAGCAATGCGGAACATACTTGATGGACTTGAGCAGATGGAACGGTAGTTGAGTGGGACAAATAGAGAAGGGGTGTTAATAGCTACAATGGATAGGAAGATGTGGAAGGCCATGATCGTCAATGTCCTGAAAGAACACGTCACATAGAAGAAGATGGAATTTCATTTGACTACACATGAGTGAATGATACTACGAAATATCACAAACACGGAGGATGTAGAATAGCGACCGAAATACTGCGATGTAATAGTGAACAACAATGAAGAGAAAATCGAAATGTTTTTGGTCGTCGCAGTTCAGACAGAAATTATCAGGCAAAGAGCAAAAAAGAAAAGAAATTGTCAGTTTAAAGATTGAAATTGTGCTTTAAGATTCTTTGTATAAGCGTTGAAAAATTCTTCTCATATGTATTAGAAATGGTAGTGTAGTATAGTTGTACGGTACGGTTACCAGTTTTGATGTGGTTGTGATAATAAAGAACAAAGGTCAGGTTTGTATGAACAATGCCACAATTTCTATTATTTTGTTATCGACTCCATTTGTACATATTTTAGTTTGTTTCGTGAAGGTTCATCACTTTACGTCTATTTTGGTGTGTAGGTTATAAAAGGTTTCATATAAATTGTTCCGGTATTTGCACGTGTGGCTTGTCCTTTTGAATTAGTTCTTGATTCTCTGTCGATATGATTTTAACCGTACATCCTTTTGGTTTGGTGTTCGTTGAATTTCTGACGACTTGAATCGTAGCTCCCACGCACGCACATGTGTGCACAGCTATATTAACCATGATATAGTCGAGGCCCTGGCACGGCTGAGGGTGAAGGGAAACGAAAAAAGATTATACACGTACTTTTTTTTATATTGTCGTAACGCTTACGCGTTTCTGTTTAGACTTTGGCGGAAGCATTAGTGATTAGTTGGCTTCCGCATGACGTCAGCTGAGCAAGTAAGCTATATCCGGGTTATAAAAAAGGAAAGAAAGGATATATGTGGAGAGAGAGAGAGAGAGAGAGAGAGAGAGAGAGAGTTCTTCAGTCAATGTCTTTGTGAATAGGAAATTTAAATACGCTTACTATTATTCCCCACAGTAGCATACCCGAGCCTAACTGTTCAACTTCAGCTGCAAAAGAACTTCAACTGAAAAGAAAAAAAATGGGAAGATAGAACCAAACAGAATGTGAAGGTTATATTTTCTAAAAACATAGAAACATTGGCATCGAAGAGAACCAATAGCTAGTTTATCGGAATCATTATAGAATTATAAAAATATTTGTCATCACACCCAATTTTAAAAGTATTCACGATCAATGAAAAAGAGTAAATTACGTACCCGCAAAAAGATATTTCTACAATTGTTGTATAAAATAACACATTCGTTATACAATTACATCATTAATGAATAAATTCTGAAAAATTCATTTAAATTGGATAAGTCAGTAAAAGTTCTTGATTGTTGATATTTAAAAAAAAAACAATTGGTAATTATTTTTATTTAGCTCCTTCATTTTGAAAAAAAAAAAACGAAAAAAAACAAAAAAACGCCTCCATTTTAGCAAAAACAACAAGAAAAAAATCCTTTCTTTTCTATTTTTGTAGGAACGGTTGTCCATGCCTCTTCAAAACATAGCCAACAATCCCCGCATTTAAACTTATCAGATCTTTGAAAGATTGGAAGGATAAAAATGTTTTAAAATGAGTGGAATTTTATCAAAGAAAAAAACAACAACAACAACAAAAAAACAAAAAAAACAAACAAATTTCTAAGAAGTAGAAATTGTAAGTAATTTGTAAGAAGAAAATGTTCAATGAGAAAGTGTACGTAGTTAAATGTAGTAAGAAGTAGAATGTGTGTATATAAAAAGATTAACAGGTTACTAATAAAGTCTGTGTTCCTTTCCTTTTTTTATGGCCGGTGAGAAATTGAAAAGGAAGGTGAAGTAATAAAGTAAAAATGGTACTTATCGAAGTTAATTTTTAGGAGTTAGTTGAAGATGTCATGTTGTTGTTGCTGCTTTTTTTTGGCGGTGAGTGAGTGAAGACGAAGAAATGGAAATTGGAAGGAGAGGAAGGACGAATGTATATAGACGAGGCATAACAGTGTCGGCGTCTTGAAATTTCTTCCTTAGATTGTGACGAAGGTCCTTATCAGATCGCTGCTTCCATCAGAATGTCCTTGGCCGGTCAAGTCAGTCAGTCAGTTAAGTGCCATACGTCATACACGCTTTGGGCGATCATATTTCGAAAGAGACATGACTGACTGGGTGGAAGATTATTCCGCAGTAGTTGCTATTGCTTTCTGCGGTAGACTGGTTGCCAGTCAAGGCTATAGAACCCAATCTGTCCTATTATTTAACCCATAAGTGCAGGGAAGAGACGGGTTAATCAGTCAGTGAAGTGCCATACGTGATACACGCTTGGGCGATCACGTCACTTTCGAGACGTGACTGACTGGGCAGAATATTATCCCGCAGTAGGTTGCCATTGCTTTCTGCGGTAGACTGGTTGCCGACCAAGGCTATAGAACCCAATCTGTCCTATTATTTAACCCATAACTGGAAGGGAAGAGACGGATTAATACCTTTCCCAAGGGTATTTGCGCGTAAGTGAATGCAATGAATTCAACTGGAATTCGAACTCGGCTCCCCGATTTCTTGTTCCGAGCCGATATCCACTGCACCACAACGCACATCCGGCCGGTCAAGAGACGTGGGTAAGTAGTGAAATCTAGTCACGTGATTGGATACAACCGCAAAAAAAAATTTAACCCTGGTTATAATTCAATTTGCTATTTTCTATCCGATCAGAATCCAGAATTTTAATTTTCACACCGGCTTGTGAATTTTGCCTTTGTTTAGTTTTTCCAAAATGTTTCTAGTCATCCTGATTCGATTTTGCGGGTGTGCCCTTATACTTTCTGTGTTTCAGTTAATTGTTGACTGATATAGAATTTGGATCCTATACCCCCACCCCACCCTGCAGATTGATAAATATTGCAAATATTTCTCAATATCTTCATGCATATTCGTACGTATCCAAATGATTATGGTCGTTTAAAGCATGAAATAAAGGGTAAATTTACTCTCGTTGTTTCAGATCAAATTTATTAGTCCCGGGTTGCCATTATCTGTGTGTTTGTTATGATCAATCGTTGTCCAGTGAAGGGTCGTTTATTTTTCTGTGTTGAGGCTTCCATGTGGCGTATGGGGTCATTACTTGTACGTAGTTTGTGTGATTTTGTTTCGGCTTTCTCTTTTCCAATCTTTTCACTTTTTTTTTGTTTATTTTTTTTTAATTGGAGTAGATAGACTGAACTATCGCCCGGTTCACACTCCACCCACGTCTATTGAACAGGTGTAGAGGCTCATCCCTTGTTCCCTGTTTAGGACGTGGTTTCCGGTTTTCCCTTTTCCAATCTATTCACTCTTACGTAGCTCCCTGCACACCAGTGATCTTACCGCCTTGCTTGGGGTGATGTGATTTAAAAAAAAAAAAAGAAGTTCTTTGTTGTCCCTCGTAGACAGTAAAGAAAAGTCGAATGTCGTAGTTGAGATATGTGTGATTAGAGGTTTCGGTGAAAGTGTACGCCATCAGACTGCTGTTTATTTTCTGAGTCATTTTAGAAATTAGCATGCTCTGGAAAACTCTTGATTGATTCCAGTGGTTGATATGGCTGTCAAAATCTAATTGATTCCAATACTCCATGTTGAGCTGATTTTCGTTTAGAAGAGGCCGTTCGTTTCGATGTGTGTGTAGATTTACTCTGCTGTTAGAAGACGTTAAGGGCAGGGAAAAACTTTGATTTGCAAAGTTGTTTAGTTGATTGATGCTGGTGTGTTGATACCAAGCGTGGACATGTTTTGAAAAATCATTAGAAGATATCTTGATTTAATGACGATTTGTTTTGGAGGTGCCAGTTATCTCAAGTATCAATAAATCCAACTTGCGGATGTCTTAGTTGTCGTTAAATGATGAAAACGTCAGTGAGTCGACGTTATGTTACCCTTTTTCTGGAAAGCCTGGGAGAGATGACAATTGTGCTATTTAGTATACTATTAAACTGTGCAATGTTCTATGTGTGGTCCCGATTTAATGCAGTGGTGGTCAACATTTTGTAGAAATCAGAATTCCTCTGCGTGTTCCTTGAGTGGTCGCCATTTCATGTAGTGAGAAGGTTGAAAAGATATTGTAGGAGATAGTGACATTGAAATTAGTTCTTGTTGATAAAAAGATCTCTTTATGACAATATGTCCGAGGTTGCTGACTGGATCAAACAACCAACTTTTGAAATCTCCATTGATTAATCGACATTAGTTTTTTTTACTCAAACATGCTAAAAGGAAAAAAACTAAATGCTTTTATAAAACGAGGAAGGACTTGTTGAAATATCTATTTTCTTTATTATCCTATTGAATAAATCTGATCACTTCCACGATGGTAAGTTTAGAATTTTAACAAAGCGGTCTCGAATACAGACCCGGATATTGTCTGAATAAATCTGATCACTTCCACGATGATCAGTTTATAATTTTAACAAAGCGGTCTCGAATACAGACCCGGATATTGTCTTGATACTAAGGTGTGAAGAAGTGCCCAGCTGTTAAGCATAAAAGCATTTTCGGGTGCGCTGATGACCCTGAGAATCTAATTTCTCCGTTCCTCCTTTCTTTGTATCTCTGTTCCTTGTTTGTTTAATGATCCTGAGTAAGTCGGGCAATTAGCAGGAATATCGACACTTAGATCAAACATGTGAAAAGACAAAGAAGAGATTTTAATGACTCCATAATATACCTGCCAACCAATTCGGGTAAATTGTGAATATGAACCTCTTGGTACTTAGTGGAAAAGATTAATTCATTTTATTTAACGTTAAAATACCTAAAGTGATGTTTTCAATGAGGCGATCTACATTGGCGTCACCGGGCGGAAACGGACAAAACTGAACGAATTTTCAGCTCCAGGCTGAGGACTTGACCGATCGGAAGGTGCATCGTGCTGACGTTATCGGAGGCGTGTTCCGTGGTGGGTGTGCTTTCTCATGTTTAGAGCGATACAAAGAAAGTGCCCGCCTCCGTATGCGGATGAATGGAATTAAGCCCTGAGAGGCGTCTTGTAACCTCTATATATTGAAAGTCGATTTGCGAACCGGCAGAAGAGCAGGTAGACCATCCGAGAAACGAGAGATCGACGGGTAGGTCACCTGAGGAACTTACGCGGGCAACCGTTGGTGGCGAGGAACGAGAGATTCACGGCATCCGGGAAAGAGATAGGAACCCGGTAAACGAAGTCGATCGAAAGCTTAATTCATCCTTGTAAAAAGATAGCACGACACACACACACACACACACACACACACACACACACACACACACACACACACACACACGCACGCGCGTCCCGTGAGTGTCAAAATATAAAACCTAACTATTTTGGCAGTACCATAAAAAGAAGAAATTTCTGTTAGAACTTTTAGAAATGCTGTCTTTAGACAGCACTGTGGAAATACATGATAGAACAAAAAACGTACAAATTTAAGGATTTCAGAGGAAAGGCAAAGCGAGACATGAAACTTGGAAAATCACTCGTGAAGAATAAAGAAAATATTTGGTTGGGTGTTGAAACTAATAGCGTAAAAAGAAAACCCTGAATACTACAAAATGTCATTGTTTGCGAGACCCAGTAAAAACAAGGGAAGTAACCGAAGAATTTGAAATCGGAGTGATGCCGCTTGAACAGTTTGTTACTGACTAGAGGCAGTTGCAGTTGGCTGAGACGTTTTCAGTTGGTTTCGTGAGAAAATATGGGAGAGAATGAAACACTAGAAAACCAAATTGCTGGATTTTAGCACTGGCAGCCAACTCATAGATGACACTGAGCCCAACTAAATATCAATGAGGAAGAATTTGTAAAAAGAATTCGAATTTCAAGTCAAGCCAAATGTTTTCGACGGCTATCCAACCAAATGTTACGAGTACGACCTTGAAACAGACGTCATTGGGACGACTCACCAGAGTGAGATCTTTCGAACCCGGGGGCGGAAGAAAATTAAATTTTTTTTAGTAGGTCACCTAACTGCAGTAAATTTTATCATAAAATTTACTGCAGTTAGGTGACCTTCTAGATAACATAAGATTATGGTTTACAAATTATAAAGCTCACAGATATTTGTGTTTGTCTTATGTTTCCAATGAATGGCATATGTTAAAAATTGGGTACTGGTCATCAGGGAATGGCAATTTTCTGAAAACTTTGCTTCAATAAATCTTCTTCTTCTTCTTCTTCTTCTTCTTCTTCTTCTTCTTCTTCATTTTGCCCTGTCCTATCCCTGGTGGCTCTTACCACGCCTTCACCTGTTACACCATGCAACCCTTGTTCCATCATCCACCTGATTAATTCCTTCAAATATGTTATCCGCTGCTTTCCCCTGTTTCTTTTTCCCCTCTATCTGGTCTGTTAGTATCAGGTTCTCCAAGCCCTCTTTTCTCATTACATGTCCCAGTAACTTCAGCTGTCTCTTCCTGATGTTCAATATTAATTTCCTTTTCGTTTCCATCATTTTCAAAACCTCATCATTACTCACATGCTCAATCCATGATATTCGCAGCATCCTTCTGTAGAACCACATATCAGTTGCTTCAAGTTTTTTCTTCATCTTCGATGATATTGTCCAGCATTCACTGCCATATTAAAGAACTGAAATCACAGAGCAATCCAGTACTCTCTTCTTTGTTTCTAGTGTAATTGTCCTGTTTCTTAATACTTTACTCAACTTCTGGAATACTTCCTTTGCCATTTCAATTTGCCTTTGGATCTATGTGTCGCACTTTCCGTTTTCTGTTATAACACTTCCCAGGTATTTAAATTTTTGTGCCTACTTGATTTTAGTAACCCCGACCTGTATTTGGCATATTGGGCCGCCCTTTTTACTGATGACCATGCATTCGGTTTTCTTGCAGTTTATTTGTAGTCCTTTCTTGTCACTCTCTTCAGCTACCTTCTGTAGGAGGTCTTGCAGTTTCCTTTCTGTGTCTGCTATCAGCACTGTATCATCTGCGTACCTTAGGTTGTTTGAATTATGGCCTCCGATGACGAATCCAGGAATAACTTCTAGAGTCCTCAAAATATTCTCGCTGTACAAGTTGAACAGATCCGGTGAAAAGACGCATCCTTGTCTTACGCTCCTTTCTATTTGTATATCTGCTGAATTCATTACCTGTCCGTATGCAAGCGGTTTGCTGCCAATAAAGATTCTTGATTATCCTTAAGTCTTTCCCAAATATGTCAAGGCTGCCGAGCATCTGCATCAATTCTTTGTGGTGTATTTTATTCAGAGAGTGTCCTAATCATAAATATGGCGTTCCTTGTTCCAGTGTCTTTGACGAAACTGCACTGTTCTTGTCCTATCTCTGGCCTGATTCTGCTTCTCGCTCTATTCATCAGGATTCAGACGATCAGTATTGCTTATATGGCTCATTAAACTGATGGTTCTGTGGAGTTCGCACTCGTTTGCATCTGGCTTCTTAGGCAGTGCTATGAAGATAGACTTGCTGAGATCATCTGGTATTACACCACTATTATAAATTTCATTTATTTTTTCTCTAATTGTCTTTATACCAAATCCTTCCTGGTTTATCAGCAACTCTATGACTATGCCGTCTGCTCCCGTTGCTTTGTTTCTATTCAGTTTGGCTATTGCAGATTCCACTTCAGACTTTTAATATTTCCGGTCCGTCCTCATTTTTGTGTATTATCGGTTGCTCTCTCTTGTTGTGGAAATGATCTTTATATATTCTTCCCACCGTTGGAGTATTTCCTCTTTCTCCAATATGACTGTTCCATCCTTGGATTTTATACATCCTGTTGAAAAGGGAGATAACTGTTATAGATGAATTGTGCTTAAAAAGAAATAATGTAACTTTCGAAAATTTCGATAATGATCTAAAAATATAAATAAGTCAGTTGGTTTGTCTAAGAGGATTATTTAATGTTAAAATCGGTTAATACCAGGAAATTGTCGCTTTTTTCAGGTAACAGTAATGATAATATACACGCTAAAAAGTCTGTCGTCTTCTACCGAGCGCCCATAGCCCAAGGGTAGAATCGCCGACTGACGCCAATTCGGTAAGGGTTTCAATCCTGGGTTAAAAGCAATCGGAGTCTAACCGTACTGATGAGCTGTGACAAAGCGAAACAGATCTGTCTGCAGATGACTATATATATATATATATTAGCCATCCACATACAAGCCTGTTTCGCTGTATCTCATTTCATCAGTGTGGGTAGACGCATCCACTTATATATATATATATATATATATATATATATATATATATATATATATATAAAACGAATAGAATATAAATGTTAAAATAAAAAAAATAATTAATACAAAAGACATTTTATTTTGAATATCTAATTTATTTACGCATGGATTTTGGATATGACAAATATATTTAAAAGGCTTTGTTTTTCGACATTTTTATTCGTTTCTATGTATCCTTAGCATAGAATAAACAGAATTACATGAATGAAGATCTCAGAAGAATGAAGAATGAAGATTTAAGAGCTATTGTTTATCTTGAATAAATAACAGAATTTTAAAATTATAAATAATTTTTAAAAAGCACTATTCAGATACAGCATTTATCTCCCTTTAAATTTTGATTCTTCTCGTTAGAAATTATTTGGTGACAAAATAAAATGAAGAATTTCGCGTGTATGTAATTTTCAAATGATTTTCCAATAAAAACATGAACATTCTTATTAATATTAATAATATAGACATTTTTGTAAAATGTCTTCTATTGACGAAAGAGTAAGAAAGTGAAAGAGAAGCGAAAGAATTCAAAGGGAGGGATATCAAATTTCGCACCCCCCTCTCTTGATTAGTATTTTTAGAGGCGATAACGAAAAAGACAAAGCTCAATTGAGATTTGAAGAGAAACAAACATTTACATAAAAATATTTTTGCAATAATACAAATTGTACAAATTACTAAAGTATAAGCAAACGGTAGTGAACAATATCAAATCTGAAGAACAAATGATAAAAATATGCACACTTCCGAGTTTCAAGCGTAGTTCAATTTTTCAATTATATATATATATATATATATATATATATATATATATATATATATATATATATCGCTAATGGATCAGCTTCCGCTGATGAACCAATACGGGATTTTGGATCCTATACGAATCATAAAAGCCTAACATTTATTCAACTTGACTGAAGAACTGATAGACGTCAAGAGTCACGAGTCTACCTCGTAGTCCTGTCTTTCTCATTAAACTAAGAGCTGGTTCTCTTTGATCTTGTCCCCAAATTCCACCTTCTGTCTTCCTTATGGGAAGACAGCGTTCACTTCATTACAGTCAAAGAGAAAAAAGTTTTAACTTTCATTTCACAAGTAATTAAAATTTGTGTATCTTAGGTTTAAATAAATATCATTTTTTTATTTGAATATCGCAACAATCTTTTCTTGCATTTTGTCTATTCAAATGGTGACCCAGGGAATCTTTCTCTAATATAAGCCATACACAAAGTTTCCTTGTGCGCCTTAAACTATCAAGGTGGATTAACAGTTATTTCAAAATACAAATCTGTCTTCCTTGAGAAAACGACAGTTCATTTAAAACAAATGTTTTTCTTAACAACAAAGGAATTAAACTAAAATTAGGAAAATAAAAGGATAAATATAATTTCTTGGCGATAAATGAAATCAAATTTCAAATGAAATGAAATTTTTTATTTGGAAAAAAAATATAAATTTAAAATGATGAAATTTCAAATTCGATAGGGATAAGAAATGGCTGACCTATCTGGGGCGAAGTTGAGTCCTTTAGACAAAAAGAATTAGTAGTTTGCAACAGCGTACTCAAATGTGCCACGACCGTCGCTATAACAACATGTTATTATGTCACAAACGTGCGCTGAACTCACGCAGGTTTAGAAAAGACTCTCTTAGTAAAGAGAACTTCTCGGATGTTTTCAGTGGTTCTTCTTTCTTCCTTTTTCAATATTAGTAATTATAGTAGCCGCATAAGATGTCTTTTATCATCCCAGATAACAACTTATTTCGTCCGGATGGTAATTCTTTCTTAGCATCAGTTTGTATCTTTTAAAATCATAGCTTTTCTTGCCCAGGTGAGGGCTATTACTTTCTATTGCAAGGCTTCCCATTGAGGCTGGCTGCAGGAAAAGACCATTTTACTGAGGCAACTCGGAGCCCAAAGATTTTCTGTTGACCCTGCATAAGTCAGAATTGGGAATAAGTCTATTTTTCCCCAAGGCGAGGCTGTCCTTTCTGATTTTGCAATCAATATCTTCCCTCTTATGTAGGAAACAAGTAGATCAAAAGTCCTAATTCTGTAGGGGCCTGTGGTGATACCAGGGACCGAATGTTTGCCCTCAGAGGTCCAGATAGCAATATCCTTTTAATCCACAGTAGTTAAAATTTCGAAAATCACTATCCAATCAAACAGCGCCTATTAGGAATTTAAATTTTTACAACATGGAAACTGAGCATCATTTTATATAACACAAATTTTGTAAGCCGTCTGGCTTCATTTTGACGGCTTTTTATAACATTAATTTTTTTTCTTTTCAATCTTTGCACTTATATATATATATATATATATATATATATATATATATATATATATATATAACACCTAATGAGCCAGACGAACCTACCTAGGTGGCTTTCCCTGACGATCCGTTTAGGTGAAACCTAGGTAGGTTCGTTTGGCTCATTAAATGTTATTTATTTATTTCGCTCTACCTCTGTATTGAGCGCTTTCTTTGGGCTTCGTGCTGATCTCGGTCCGAACACTTTTGACTGACGTTCTTGTACTAAGCTCTTTCTTTTTTCAAAATCATTTCTTTCCTTCCGTCGAAAGTTTTTGAGGAAGGTTTTCGACACGAGTATAATTTTAATCTCGTATTCCATCCGGTTGAATTTGGGCGGTTTATTTTTCAAAGAATTTATCTCTTTTATCAAAAATAAGGTTTAAATCAATTTTTGCACAGTCCAACATTTTAATTATTTTTTCTCATATGATTTTAATATTGTCGTTTTTATTAAAAAAATATTTTTCAAACTACACTGGATGTCGCACTGGATTCCAATTTGCCAAAGAGGAAGAATCGTTTTTGATTTTATCCTTTTTATTCATTTCCAAATATTTTCAGACTTTCTTTCTGAATTAGTCCTCTGTAACAACCAAAAGGAGATGTCATCGTGTGAAATGAATAATTTTTGTTCAGTGAAAAAGAAATTATATATATATATAATTTTTTTTCATAATATTTTCCCTCATTTTCCATGACACACTATATTTTAATTCTAATTTACATCTCCCGTACAAGGGGAGCGAAACCGGTTGCTTCGCTTTTTATTACTATTTCATAATGTGTAACATCATGCTACACACATTCATTTCTTTAATTAATTAAATTTTGTACTTATAAAAAACATTTTCAAATATATATATATATATATATATATATATATATATATATATATATATATATATATAAGAAAAATTAAGGCAGACATTTCATGGTAAATCGGAAGTTTGGGCCTATTTCAGGCGAACCGTCATCAGCTTCCGTCTTTATTTTACCACTGTATGTACAAGATACTCCTTTGGATTCTTCTATACCCACACTGCATGCTGATATATATATATATATATATATATATATATATATATATATATAGATAGATAGATAGATAGATAGATAGATAGATAGATATGTGTGTGCGTGTGTGCGTGTGTGTGTGTGTGTGTGTGTGTGTGTGTAAAAGGCATGGAATCTTTCGAATTTTCGATTAAATCCCCGAATCTGTTTGACATTTTCGAGAATCACATTTTCAACAAGAGTTCTTTCTGAATTCATCCGGAATCAGACACATGATAATTTCTCTTTTTTTTTTATTGATCAAATTAAATAAATATTAGCGTCTCTGATTGTTTCTTTTTTCATTCCTAGTAATAATTTTTAACTGGGGATTTCTTGAATTCATGCGCAAGCACTTGTTAAAAATGGCACCCAGGCTCGAACCGAAAATTTCCTTCCTGTCTTATCTAAATGTCGATTTCATATGAGAACCATATAATAACATTTCTTCTTTATGATTGTTTTAGTTTCTGGTCAGGTTTCTGGACAGAGAAAAATTATCTTGTAGGATTTTCTTTACAGAAAGCTGGAATAAAACGAACTTAATGAAGGGTATAAAATAAATAATATATATTTGATTTATTTGCTTTAGTGTGAATCCTTTGATATTCAGTGTCACAAAAGCGGATGTTGATAGTAGTTTGAAGAAAGTCAATTTCGGATCGGTAGTAGTAGTGTAATATTTTGGTATCTTTGTGGGTATAATTGACAAAGAAGTGGATACAAATATTAGCGTTGAGAGGAATATTTTATTTTCTTATTTTTACATACTTTCGTGTTAAGTTTCTGCTAGCAAGAGAACACATGTTGCCTGCTTAGAAGCTAGAGAGGGACTGGCCAATCCTTTAGGTCAAGCATGGGTCAGGGAGATAGAGAGAGTAGGGGAAAGAGAAATAGTAGCAGAGAAAGAAAAGGGAATAGATTTGGGTATCTTAGTTCTTGGGAGTTATTTTAGAGACAGAGAGGGTAAAAGAAACAATGTCTTCTCTGCATGGTAGTAGTATCTGACCTGAGGTCATTTTGGTTCATTCCTACAGTAGTTTTGAAGTGAGACCACTAAAGGGTAGTCAGTCAGTTAAGTGCCATACGTGAAACACGCTTGTGCGATCGTGTCTCGAAAGAGACATGACTGACTGGGCAGAAGATTATCCCGCAGTAGGTTGCCATTGCTTTCAAGTAGTAATATTATAAACAGGTCAGTATCAATCTACTGTGGTTTTCTCGGCCCCAGAAGTTCAGAAAAATATAATTAGCAAATGACCCCTTAGCTGGTTTTTCTAGCGGTCACGTCTGTTGTCGTCACTCTCGCCGTTTCCGCTACCGTCTAGGTCAGAGGTTATATCCATTTGAACAAACCCAGAGACACTGGCGCAAACCCTGGTTCCGGTTAACATCAAAAGTCTTTTTGTGTTAATGATTTTCATTGGCCAAAATTATATTTTCTTTTCCTGTGTTCCTTTCTTTTTCATCTTTTATAACAGAAATGATGCTTGGAGCCTTACTGATATTTTTTATAGCTTTCAATCGCAACAAATTAGTAGGTTCCTGTCCCGCAAACTTTCGTTCGGTTGGGTACAGTCTTTTCTTCTTCTTCCTTTTTTATTTGAGGGCTACCTTCTCATTCAGTCAGTCAGTTAAGAGCCATACGTGATACACGCTTGGGCGATCATGTCTCGAAAGAGACATGACTGACTGGGAAGAAGATTATCCCGCAGTAGGTTGCCATTGCTTTCTGCCAGCCAAGGCTATAGAACCCAATCTGTCCTGTTATTTAACCCATAACTGGAAGGAATAGACGGATTAATACCTTTCCTAAGGGTATTTGCGCGTAAGTGAATCCAATGATTCAACTGGAATTCGAACTCGGCTCCCCGATTTCTCGTTCCGAGCCGATATCCACTGCACCAAAACGCACATAGTTGAGAAATATAGAAAGAGAAATGGAGCGAGAATGAGTGTGTGAGTGAGGGAGATAGAGATAGATAGATAGATAGATAGATAGAGAGAGAGAGAGAGAGAGAGAGAGAGAGAGATTTTTTCAATTTTTCGGCCATTTTTTAAATAAGAGTTAGTATTAAAAGAAAGCGCAAATGACTTATTTGAATTTAAATCCTTTTTATTCTTTTTGCTTATTTTACTTTCATATTTTATGTTATTTTATTTGTTTTTATCTGTACTCACTACATTATCATTTGAATAGAAAAAAATCAATTTCTCAATTTGAAAATACTTTTTCTGATAATGAATAAAAACTGACATTTCTTTTTTTACGAATAGAAATGGATGATTGAATTATCGCGAAGTAAGGCAATTTCGAGACATGATCGCCCAAGCAATCTTATTCTTAACTGAAGGCCCTTTTAGCCAGAGGAGGAACGGGAAATATGGTTGTTTTGAACGGGGTCAGTCAGTTAAGTGCCATACGTGATACACGCTTGGGCGATCATGTCTCGAAAGAGGCATGACTGACTGGGCAGAAGATTATCCCGCAGTAGGTTGCCATTGCTTTCTGCGGTAGACTGGTTGCCGACCAAGGCTATAGAACCCAATCTGTCCTGTTATTTAACCCATAACTGGAGGTAACAGACGGATTAATACCTTTCCCAAGGGTATTTGCGCGTAAGTGAATACAATGAATTCGGGTAGATTTCGAACTCAGCTCCCCGATTTCTCGTTCCGAGCCGATATCCAATGCACCACAACGCACATCCGAAAGCTGAAGTAAATGAAATCTTTCACTACAAAAACAAAACAAAAAAAAAAAGATAATATATAAAAAGAGTATAACATCTATGGGTTAGGCCGGTTAGCTCAGTTGGTTAGAGCGTCGTGCTAATAACGCGAATGTCGTGGGTTCGAGCCCCATACTGGCCAAATATCTTTAGCATTTTTTTTTCTTTTTTCGGAAAAACAGCTGTGAATGCCATTCTTCAATCTTTAAGAAGCCATAACACTCATAGTTTCTTTTCTGTATTAAGAAAAATGTAAATAGATCTAAGAAACGGTTATATTAAAAATGACTATTTCTAAAAAGGTTTCGCAAAAATGATCCATACACTGGTCGGTCGTGCTAAGTTAATGATTCGAATTTTAATTCCAGTTTAGCAAATGAAAACTTTTTATTCTTTATGTGCCGTGTGCCCTTAGGAAGTTGGAAATCATAGCTCTCCACAATTTCCTGTCCAATCTTCAAATTTAAATGTTGTCCTTTTATCTCTTCTAAACTTTATTCCGCCATCCATTACTGAAGTTCGCTTGGCAGGTTAGTACTATATCCTTCTTCCCGTCAATCTGTAAAAAAAGGGATGGTTACTTAAAACTTGAATTAATAAATTCGAATTCCAGTTGAATTCCTTGCATTCACTTACGCGCAAATACCCTTGGGAAAGGTATTAATCCGTCTGTTACCTCCAGTTATGGGTTAGGACAGATTGGGTTCTATAGCCTTGACTGGCAACCAGTCTACCGCAGAAAGCAATGGCAACCTATTGCGGGATAATATTCTGTCCAGTCAGTCATGTCTCTTTCGAGATAGGATCGCCCAAGTGTGTTTCCCGTATGATGGCACTTTAACTGACTGACATTAATAAAAATATAGTATGCATTTTCGTTGGGAGATGCCTTAAACTTCATTAATTCGATGAAAACAGCATTATGATGAAAATATCTTACTTAATAAAAACAAAGTTTTATCGTCAAAATATTTGTTATTATTGAGGAAAGACCAAACATATTTACTTTAATCTTTTAATACTTTTTTTTATCACGTTCGAAATTTTGGTTAAAAATCTTTCTTTTTTTTTCGTCAATGGTGCAATGACTATGAAGCCGAGCGCCAAATTCTTTTTTGGGAAAAAAATAACATTGTTTTCGTTTTTTTTTGCGTCTGCATGGGACCAACAAAGTTTACGATGAAAATTTTTTTTTCCAGTGAAACACACATTGATTTGGAAATTCTTGCAAAAATCAAATAATTGTCAGATTTTCATGAAACTTTTAGGAACTTATTCACAAATGAATGAATTATTTTTGAAATAATTAGAAAATTTTTATAAAAATATTTTTTACGTTGAACCTCACTGCGTCTAAATTTTATGAAATTTCGATAAATTCAAGTGGAATTCGTTTCATTGGCTTTACGCACAAATATCCCTTAGGAAATAATCTGTCTCTTCTCCCTCCAGCTATGGGTTGAACAGCTGGACAGGTTGGGTTCTATAACTTTGGTTGGCAACTAGTCTACTGTAGAAAATAATAGCAACTTATTGCTCGACTGTCTAGTTAGTGATGTGTCGAAAGAGACATGATCGCCCAAGAGCGTGTATCACGTATGACAATTACCAGACGATCTCTTCTCTCGGAAATCTACCCCGAATAGTAAAAATAAGAAATGCAATAATGAAACATGATTTAGCTTTTAAGGCTTAAGGAGATTATAGTCTCTTAAAGAAACAAACAACTTTCTTTTCGATTAATAAAGAATCTTTACCAGAGTTGTTTTCACGTTAGAGAGATTTTTTATGTTATAAATTTTTAAACCATCTGTAAAACTTTGGTCTTGTAAGGTGAGATTAAGTGAATTCGATTGGTTATTTGTTATTGTTTCTTATTTATTTATTATTATGATTATTGAATTTTCAGTATGTCAATCAATCCCGCTTATTAAAATTTTCTTCAGAAACAATGACAACATCGATGTTCTAGACATTTCAAGTCTTTCTTTCTGATGTAAACATTTACTAATCGTAGTATGGCTAGTTAGAAAGTTACATCTGCATGGACGTATGCACAAAAAACGATTGTATTATTTTCAGCTAACATGGAAAACGTGTATGAAGTCGCGGTCGTAAGTTTTTCCTTGCTGAAGTTTTAAAGTGAAAGAAAATATTAAATTATTTTTTAGAGAAATAAATGTCAGCTAAAAAAAGATAATATAACCTTTTTTCAGCCTCGAAAGCGTGTGGTCCCTGTAGCGCAGGGGATAGCGCGCTGGACTTCTAATCCAGAGGCCGTGGGTTCGAATCCCACCAGGGATGAATTTTACTTCAGCGAAATGATTGCTGAAAATAGTCCAGACTTTTCTCAATGAGAATTACGAATTATCAGAATACCTGTTTGATAACACGATGTATATTATACTTAATTGGCAATTGGTTCATTTTTTTTCAAAATCTGATCTTCATGAATGAGTATTAAAATCTATTAAAATTAGAATCAAACGTTTTCAGTTACTTCAGGTGCCGAAGTTTTAAGTGTTTACTTTTTAAGTAACAAAGCTTTCTTGAAGCCTATTTGAAGGTTTCCTTTTAGTTTTAATTGAAAACTAAATGATTAAATTAAATAAAATTTCTATTTCCAGTAAGCAAAATACTTTGGTTTATTTCAAGTCGAAATTTTAGTATCTCAAAGTTTTTTTTTTAGAGTTCTCAAAAGTTATCATTTTTTGTCCAAAAGTTGATTGTCAGTTTTAAAAATCTTGTAAAAATAAAAATTTAAAAATATACATCCATGACACGTTAGTTTTGGAAAATTACTAAAATATTACTTGAAATTTATGCATTTCTTAATCACGAAGGATATATGTTTGTTTATAACGTGCGAAGTGAGTGATGACAGCCAGATGTGTTGATAAACTACTACGTTAACAGTCAGTTAAGTGCCATACAAACTTGGGAGATCATGTCTCGAAAGAAACATGAGTGAATGAACAGAAGATTTTCCTGCAGTAAGTTTGTTTATATTAAGTTTAGGACCTTTTTTTTTTCATACAGTGTTGTTTTTACACTACAGCGATTTAATGGAGGTAGCTATAATTTTTTTGTTTAATATAATGCATATATTTATAGGATACAAATTCTTTATCAGCTAACGATTAGCTGAAACGCAAAAAGTAAAAATTGCACACTCGCAAAAATTTGGATCAGAATAACTGAAAAAAAATTTGGAAAAAATTAAAACCTCACTCCTTAATTTTATGAAATTTCAATAAATTCAAGTCGAATTCGTTTCATTCACTTACGAACAAATACACCCGGGAAATATATTAATCTGTCTCTTCTCCCCCAGCTATGGGTTCAATAATAAAAAATGAAAGCAAACATTTATTTCAGGTACCTGCAGTCATTTTCGATCAGTCAGTCAGTCAGTTAAGTTGAAGCCGTAGATGGGAGCTGGTTAACGTTTCTTCGTTCGGCCTTGTGTCATACATAACCGAACTCCCTACAGCTTACAAGTTTTATCCAGAATTATCATCATCAGAATTATCAGAGGGTTATTTTCATCGGAAAGTTTTCATTAGAAGGTTCGTAGCAAGTTGGAATGTGTGGATTATTGAATGTGTGGATTATTGAATGTTTGGAATAGTGTAAGAATAAAATATACATTTTTCATTTTAAAATAAAGATTTATTAAAAGGAAAAAATAACATAAGTTGTAGAAGTCAATGTGCAATTAGAAACATTATTAAGAAGTTAAGGGTAGGGTTCTTGTTCAATGGTAAAGTTATGGGTATCAAGAGTTGTAGAAAATGTTCGTAGTAGTAATGTAGGTATTTAAAATGTCCGCAGAAGTTTAGAGTTGATTCACTCAAGATTCACTTTCTTCACTCCCACTCCAAAACAGTGAATGATTATATCCTGCCAAGATATTACGCACATGAAGAATAACAATCAAAGCAAGTAGAACTACAGCAAGATGGGTAATTTCTGTTGAATATTCAAGTACGACATCCAGGGACCAAAGTATATGAGTTCGGTTAGGGAAATTCACTTCGAACTGCTGTAGTATGACATTACATATCATACTACAGTGTATATCGACTCGGAACGACAAATCGGGGAGCCGAGTTCGAATACCAGTTGAATTCATGACATTCACTTACGCACAAATACCCTTGGGAAAGGTATTAATCCGTCTCTTTCCTCCAGTTATGGATTAAATAATAGGATAGATTGGGTTCTATAGCCTTATCTGGCAACCAATCTACTGCAGAAAGCAATGGCAACCTACTGCGGAATAATCTTTTAACCAGTAATTCATGTCTTTTTCGAGACATGATCGCCCAAAGCGTGTATGACGTATGGCACTTTGTAGTGGATAAGAAATTAAGAACTAAAAGCATTTGGGGAAAAAGCCAAAGTAAAATTGCACAGCCGCAAAAGTGATTTCAAATGACTTTTCACAAGTCAGTGCGAACAGTAAAATCCTGAATCCTAGAGCCACAAATTGAACTTTCAGATTGCACGCTTCTGCTTGCATAATTACTCGCAAAAGGAAACTGAGAACATTGATGATTTCCTGGCGAAATGTAGGCTTCAGGCACAAAAATGCAAGTTCAGGGACGAGCGTGAGATGGAAGAACGAGTAATCGACCAGATTGTTGCCGGAACAAAATTCCCTGAATTACAAAAGCAGCTACTCAGTAAAAACAACATGTGTAGCAGTTACGAGGCTTCAATTAACTACATGAAGTAAATGGGCGAGCTACAAGGGAAATGCCACAGTCAAATAAGTGCAATAAAGGACGGACCTGAGGACACAGACAACTGTGGCAAATGTGGATTTAACCATCAAAACGAGTAAGCACTTGCTCAACACGTGGACGGAAGAACTTTTGTGATACGGAGCAAAAGCGATGGACCGGATGTTCGCACTTTCACGAAAAAAAAGCAAATGACCAAAAGTCGTCGGTGCGCATCCGGGTTCGCGCAGATGTTCCGGTTGAAAACAAAAAATTAATTAAATATTAAATTTCCCGTTCGCGAGCCTACACGAATTTTATTTATCGGCCAATGGGAAACCCAGAATCAAATACGGATATGAATTCCCAAATGATCACCTGCGATCCAAAAAGTCGAAATAAAAAGCCGATACAGAAAGCATCGCCAGACAGACCGACGCAGACAGACGGACCCACAGACTGACGAGGATAATGATTATCTCCCTTGACCAAATCAAGTGGCTTACTAGGCCCGTCGCCTTCACCTCCCATTTCCTTCGCCCCTGCCTCAAAACTACTTACTGACCTAAGGAGCGAATACATCAAAGACATTCCTTACTTACAGCGCTCCCACATACCTAAGTATTAATTCTCTTTTCAGCATTTTATTGCCATGAACATTTTAACTTCCGTTGGACCTATACTTGAAGTATTAGTTTAATTGTAAAAAGCTTAATTGTTATGTGTACATATAAAATGTTATTTTTCAACTCAATTTGCTTTTCTTGACTTATAATCATTTTATGACTTATAGTAGGCTATTTAGAACAAGTCAAAATTCCGTTAATCTGCAACAACATACTACTACCCTTCACTAGAACGGACTCTCCACTATAAACTGGAAAAGAATGGATAACCCGCTATAGAAACACTGGGCTAGGATATGCCACAAAAAAAAAAAAAGATGTCGAGAAAAAACTGACAGGCAGCCACAGACGAACAGGTCGACCAAACACAAAAAATTCACACCGGTACAGCACGTGTATAAAAACCTTCAGATTCAATGTGCATACAAGGGAGAATGGCGGTACGTGAAATTCTACGTAATGACCTCCAAGGGACCTACCATAATAGGTTTACCCTCCCTTCAAGACTTAAAACTGGTTAACCTACACTGTTACACTGAAGAAAGTGTGCCCCAGTCAATTATGCGACAGGTACCCCAGTTACTCCATCAGACAATACACCAATCAACTCCACGAAACATACGATTGAAGCATATCCGGGTCAATTTGATCGAATTGGTAACTTCGCAGGTGAGTAACACATCGTACTTCGACCAAATAACCATCCGATAGTCGATGCACCCAGAAAATGCCCCACCCACATGAGAGACGAAATAAAGGTAGAACAAGATGAAATGATTTCCTAAGGAATAATCCGCAAGTCGAGGACCCAACAAATTGGGTCAACATCATCGTGTATGTGCCAAGAGCAACGGCAAACTCCGCCTATGTTTAGGTCCCAAAGATCTAAATGAGGTCATCATGCGTTGCCACCACAAAACTCCAACTATGGAAGACATCTCACACAAACTGTCTGTCGCCAAATCCTTGTTCAAGCTGGATGCAAAAAATGGCCACTGGTCTGTCAACCTTGACGCGGAGTCAGAATTGCTAATCACATTCAATTCTCCCCTTGTAAGGTACTGTCTTCAAAGAATGCCCTTTGGCCTGGTTATGTCTCGGGATGTTTTCCAACAAAGGATGGACATCATCATAGAAAAGTGCACTAGAGATTTAGAGTTGATCGATGACGTTATTATCCACGAAAAACTAAAGAGGAGCACGACCTCAGCTTCCGAACGTTGATGGAGACAGCACGAAATGCTGGCCTCACATTCAACAGACGCAAATGTGCAATCGACCAGGAACAAGTTAAATTCTTCGGTGCTATCTTCGACAAGAATGGGATACACCCAGATCCCCATAAAGTGGAGGAAATAAAATCTCTCCCCAGTTCAAGTAATATTACCGAGCGGCAAAAGGCAATAAGAATTATCACCTACATAATTCTAGGCTTTTAGACTGCACGGCAAACCTCAGGGGACACATGAGAAAAGATACTGACTATGATTTAAGCAATAGTCACCAGAAGTCGAACCCAGAAATAAAGGACTTGATATGCAAAGAAATACTACTTCACTATTACGACCTTTCTAAAAAGGCCATATTACAAGTCGACGCATCATTAGAGGCTTGGGAGCAGCACTAATCCAAGAAGGCAAACCGATAGCTTTCGCTTCGAAGTCCCTGACCGAAAAAAAGCAGCATTATGATTCGAATTTTATTTCCAGTTAGCAAATGACAACTTTACATCGAGAATCCTGTCAAGTCGGTCTCTCTCCTGGATGACAACGTCTTTTTGTATTCAAAAGTGAGTGCAACTGAATTTTCCCACCGTACATAAACCCACATTTACATGACGCACTCAATTCATCTGAAGGAGTCGCATGAAGAAATATCAGTAAATAACAAGAGACAACGACTAGACAGGTTAAGCTTACAAGGGATGTCTCGACGTTGTCTCTTGTTATTTACTAATATTACGCCGTATTGTACGCCAATAGACATGTACTAACGGGTTTATCAGAAATATTAGAGAGCTGAAGTGGGAAAATGGATATCATATGAAATCAGCGACTGCAATGTAGGTTAGAAGTTGTAGTTTTTATCATGCTATTCTGTTTTAATATTCTGTGAATTATTGAAAGTAAACGGGAAATAGATATCCAGCCCGCTTTCCACTGTGCCAAGGAACTGATCGCCATGACCCAATTGAATCTAAAAAAATCTATACAATTTTTAATAAAGAAATTAATCATCCATGGTGAGACATTAAATGTGTCCCATGTTCCTGGATCCATGATTGTAAGACCCTTATCAAATTGCTATCAGATCCTGTGTGCCATGTTTAAGACGTGAATTCGATTATTTATTTTCTGGCTGCTTCAGTTTCTATATTAGTCAGTTAGATATAAAGAACGATAGCATGTTATTATTTTTTATTAGTAATGGGAGACGACGTGCAACCTGACGGGCCGGTTAGCTCAGTTGGTTAGAGCGTCGTGCTAATAACGCGAATGTCGTGGGTTCGAGCCCCATACTGGCCATGGAACTTTAATTTTTCGGAAAAAATTACTGTGAATGCCATTCTTCAATTTTTAAGAAGCCTTGACACACATTGTTACTTTTCTGTACTAAGAAAAATATGGAGACATGTGAATAGATCCAACAGACAAACAGTTATGTCAAAAATGACTATTTCTGGAAGGTTTGCACAACGATCCATATCGTTAATGATTCGAATTTTATTTTCCGTTAGAAAATGACAACTTCAATACATCGAGAATCCAGTGAAATCGCTCCCTCGACTGGATGACAACGTCTTTTTGTATTCAAAAGTGAGTGCAACTGAATTTCCCACAGTACATAAACCCACATTTCCATGACGCACTCAATTCATCTGAAGGAGTCGCATGAAGACATATCAGTAAATAACAAGAGACAACGACGATACATGTTAAGCTTACAAGGGATGTCTCGTCGTTGTATCTTGTTATTTACTAATATTACGCCGTATTGTACGAATATAGAAATGTACGAACGGGTTTATCGGAAATATTAGAGAGCTGCAGTGGGAAAATGGATATCATATGAAATCAGCGCCTGCAATGTAGGTTAGAAGTTGTATTTTTTATCATGCTATTCTGTTTTAATATTCTGTGAATTATTGAAAGTAAACCGGCAATAGATATCCAGCCCGCTATCACCTGTGCCAAGGAACTGATCGCCATCTCCCAATTCAATCTAAAAATATCTATACAATTTTTCATAAAGAAATTAATCATCCATGGTGAGACATTAAATGTGTCCCATGTTCCTGGATCCATGATTGTAAGACCCTTATCAAATTGCTATCAGATCCTGTGTGCCATGTTTAAGACGTGAATTCAATTATTTATTTTCTGGCTGCTTCAGTTTCTATATTAGTCACTTAGATATAAAGAACGATAGCATGTTATTATTTTTTATTAGTAATGGGAGACGATGTGCAACCTGTCGGGCCGGTTAGCTCAGTTGGTTAGAGCGTCGTGCTAATAACGCGAATGTCGTGGGTTCGAGCCCCATACTGGCCATGGAACTTTAATTTTTTCGGGGAAAAAATTAACTGTGAATGCCATTCTTCAATTTTTAAGAAGCCTTAACACACATTGTTTCTTTTCTGTACTAAGAAAAATACGGAGACATGTGAATAGACCCAACAAACACACAGTTATGTAAAAAATGACTATTTCAGGATAGTTTGCACAACGATCCATATCGTTAATGATTTGAATTTTATTTTCCGTTAGAAAATGACAACTTCAATACATCGAGAATACAGTGAAATCGCTCCCTCGACTGGATGACAACGTCTTTTTGTATTCAAAAGTGAGTGCAACTGAATTTCCCACAGTACATAAACCCACATTTCCATGACGCACTCAATTCATCTGAAGGAGTCGCATGAAGAAATATCAGTAAATAACAAGAGACAACGACGAGACATGTTAAGCTTACAAGGGATGTCTCGTCGTTGTCTCTTGTTATTTACTAATATTACGCCGTATTGTACGCCAATAGACATGTACGAACGGGTTTATCGGAAATATTAGAGAGCTGAAGTGGGAAAATGGATATCATATGAAATCAGCGCCTGCAATGTAGGTTAGAAGTTGTATTTTTTATCATGCTATTCTGTTTTAAAATCTGTGAATTATTGAAAGTAAACCGGCAATAGATATCCAGCCCGCTATCACCTGTGCCAAGGAACTGATCGCCATCTCCCAATTCAATCTAAAAATATCTATACAATTTTTAATAACGAAATTATTCATCCATGGTGAGACATTAAATGTGTCCCATGTTCCTGGATCCATGATTGTAAGACCCTTATCAAATTGCTATCAGATCCTGTGTGCCATGTTTAAGTCGTGAATTCGATTATTTATTTTCTGGTTGCTTCAGTTTCTCTATTAGTCACTTAGATATAAAGAACTGTAGCATGTTATTATTTTATAGAACCAATGAAATCAGAAGATGTCTGCCAAAATGTCGAATATGCATAATATTTCTTGTGACTACTGGTAAAGTATGCTGATTGTAATTACTGCTGCGAGGTTCTTAGATTTTAGACTAGTTCGTATCTGTTTTCTTTTACCATTTAATTCTGTTTCATAAAAATATACTAAATTTTTCTGTTGTCTGAACTCCATTTCGACTTTAACTAAGCTAAAACTTAGTATTTTTTTTAATTTCTTTACATCAACTCTATGTATACTTAATTGGGACGTTAGCATCCCTGTAGGTCAAAAAAATATAAACCTACAAAGGGCGGAATAACTCTCAAAGAGTCAACGGCCAGCTAACTAGAGGTGATGTCTCAATAAATCATCGTGGAGAAGGCAACAGGATACCACTCCACTATCTACCCCCGCTCAATCATGGATAGTCACAATAAATATATGAAAGCCAACAGCGTGAAAGGGGTTACTTCCCAAGGAAGCAACTCCTCGCTCGGTAAGGACCGGCATGGGCAACAGGTGCCACCTTGACCGTCATCCGGCGACTGTTAGCACCAACGGCGTAAAGAGGACATTTTACTCCAAAATTAGTCCCTTGCCGGGGAAAGAACGACATGAGCAACAGGTGTCTCTGGACCGTTATCCTGCAACTGTGCGAATCAAAGACAAACTCACTATAGGAACTTGGAACGTCAGGACACTGAACTGTTGACAACTAGAGAATGTCAAACAGGAGATGAACAGATTGAATATCAGCATCCTAGGAATATCTGAAACAAGATGGCCTAATAACGGAGATTTCAGTAGCGACACCCACAGGATAATATATGCAGGAGGTAAAAAACACGAAAAAGGGGTCACTTTAATACAAAACAAACAAGTGAAGAGATGTGTACTTGGATACTGGCAACTGTCAGAGAGAGTCCTCTTGGTTAAACTGCGGGGAAGGCCCCTCAATATAGCTATGAAAGTAGTCTATGCGCCAACAACTCAAAGCTCGGAGGACGAAAGAGAATCATTCTATTCAATACTGGACAGTGCTAAGGCTCAGTGCAAAAGCCAAGAAGTTAGGATAATAATGGGGGACTTAAATGCAAAGGTAGGTAAAGATAGAGAAGGAGACACGAACGGCAACTTCGAACTAGGAGAGCGCAACGAAAGAGGAGAAAAATGGATCCAATGGTGCTCAGCCAATGACCAGGTCATTACTAACACCTGGTTCCAAGAACACCCACGGCGTTTATGGACATGGAGAAGCCCAGGAGGGGACACGAAGAACCAAATAGATTATATAACTATAAACAAGAGATTCAGGAACGCAGTAGTCCAATGCAAAACATACCCAGGTGCTGACTGCGGAAGTGACCACGTCCCAGTCATCTGCAAACTAAAAGTGAAACTCCGAGGACTGAAGAAGCCCAGCATATCACCAAGACTGCAATACGACACACTAGAGGACGATCTCACCCTGTAGAAAGAATATAATAACAGCGTGAGAAAGAAATATGAAGAACAAATTGGAAAAGGATACTCAAAATGGGATTCACTAAAAGAAGCAATGGTGACCTCAGCGAACAACATAGCCCCAAAGGAAATCAGACGCAGAAGAAAAAATGAGTGGATGACCGAAGAGATCCTCCACATGATGCAAAGTAGACAAAAAAAAAACGCCAAGACACGGAGCAGAGTACAAAAACTTCACAGGGAGATAAGGAACAAATGCAGACAAGCCAAAGAGGAATGGCTCAACAACAAATGTGCAGAAGTAGAGAGACTGAGCAGGAACAACAAAGCAGAGATGCATAAAGAGATAAGAGAACTGACAGGACAAAAAACCTGCCCCTCAACAGGATGCATAAAATCCAAGGAAGGGACAATCATATTAGAGAAAGAGGAAATACTCCAGCGATGGGAAGAATACATAAAGGATCTCTTTTGCGACAAGAGAGAACAACCGAGAATACACAAGGAGATTGATGGACCGGAAATACTAAAATCCGAAGTGGAAGCCTGCAAGTGGCTAAAATTAACAGAAACAAAGCACCTGGCTCAGATGGCACAGGTGATAGAGCTGCTAGTTATTGCCTTAGAAGAATATAGGCATAGAAAAGTTATTGCAAACATAATAAACGAAATTTATAGCAGCGGAATAATACCAGACGAGCCTATATGCAAGTCGATATTTATAGCGCTGCCGAAGAAACCTGGTGCAAACGAGTGCGAACTACACAGAACTATCAGCTTAATGAGTCACATTACAAAACTGATTGTCAGAATCCTGATGAATAGAGCGAGAAGCAGAATCAGGTCAGAGATAGGGCAGGAACAGTGCGGGTTCGTCAAGGACTCTGGAACAAGGAACGCCATATTCATGATTAGGATGCTCTCTGAAAGGGCATTGCAAATGAAGAAAGACTTGTACCTATGCTTCATTGATTACGCGAAAGCATTCGACAAAATACGACACAAAGAATTGATGGAAATGATAGGCAACCTCGACATTTTCGGCAAAGACATAAGAATAATCAAGAATCTCTACTGGCAGCAAACGGCCTGCATAT
>JBBBDQ010000909.1:3712500-3725100 GCA_037127315.1 Ascarosepion bandense | reverse complement strand
ACCGGACGTGTGACTCACTATTTATTCTGTATAAAAATACAAAATTATGGCACAAGGCCTAAAAGGGGAGGGGGAGAGGTTGGTTCTCGCTTAACTATCCTATACCTAGCTAAACACTATCACGACCCATTCACTCATTACAATTTGCACAGTCACCATAAGAACCCATCCATCTACTCCCAATCCTTCGTACACCACAATGCCAGAAACTTACAAGGGACACCTAAAAAGTGGGGAAATTAACCCATGACAATAAAAATGTATTTATATACAATATAATATATACAATAATATGTACAATATAATATAAAATATTTAATGAAAAATGAAATGATGGGAGGGGAATGAACCCAAAAATCAACTAAACATACAACAAATTTTGAACTAAAATAATAATCAATGTTAGTAAGAACCGACCATCCCAGAAAAAAGGAATGGCCGCTGTATTCCGCCCAACGGCGAAATCAAGAAGCACACTCGCTAAGGGAGTGGGGAAGGGGGTAAAAATTAACAGAAAGGGACAATAAAAGGCTGAACCAGCCGAGATAAAAAGAGACCAAAACAAACTGGGGAGGTTGGGAATCTCGACATGGATCATAACAAAAGAGAAAGCCGGGTACAGGCTAGGAACACATTCATTCACTTTAACTAGGTACACAAGAGAGAACTAGCTTAACCATGGGAGGGTTCCACAGGAATCCACCCCGATGTAACCAGCAGATCTAAAAGAGAAAATCAAGATTAGCCCCGTTCAAGCGAACCAGGCTCGCCACATTTACCCACCTTTCGCTGAGGTCTGTCGAAGTCAAACGTTTCCAATCAGTTCTAATCTTTATTTTGAGCTGATGCTCAAAATAACAGATCAGATCCTGATGTGAAAGACGCCGACCTCGCAAGACTTCCTCCATTCGCGTCGTCCAAATCACCATTCGAGCCGTGGCTAGCAGCGACAGAAACACCATACGCTTCATCCCAGAGAACGGGGGCGACACATTATCACAGGCGAATGCACGATCAATGAGCACAAGCTCTCGCGGCGCGATACGAGCAGTCAACTCGCCGACCCGGTCCCATAGAGGGCGAACCCGCGAACAATGGTAGAAGGCGTGCGAAGCCGTTTCTTCCAAGCCAAGGTTGCAGCGTTCACAATTTGGCAAATCCGCCAGGCCCCATATGAAGGCCTTGTCATTGAGAGAGCGATTCCGAGCTAATCGCCAGGTGAGCGAAAACTCAGAGTTGTTGAGATAATCACTCCCTGGCGCCCAAGACCAGAACGAGCGAAACTCGTCCTCCGACAAGCGCAGCACATCACGTAATGAATCCTTTGCGACGCCCTCCACTAACCCACGATAGAAGACTCTCCTAGGCCGTGAAAGGTCACTGGACCGTGGAATGGCCCGCAGGGCCGCCAGACATTCGAGGAGAAAACTCGATCGCTCTCGAGGCTTACGGCACCGCCTCAAGATGGGGGGAGTGATAGTAAGTCTAGGGAACATGTCCCTCACTATCCCCCTAAGCAATGAGTCTTCGGAAATCGCTCGCCTGAGAAAAACCAACCTTGACGCAACCTTATGGCCCATCAGGTATGGCATTCCCAGGCCCCCATGACACGGACGTTCGTAACAGACACGTTTGTCGACATAGTGTTTGCGTCCTCTCCATAAAATGGAGAATAGCAAACGCTCGATCGCCTTCCTATGCCGTTTACAAAGTGGAAGTACTGACAACTGGTAAAGGATAATGGGAAAGACGTATGTAGCACACGCCTCAGCCATACCCTTTAAGGATAAATTCCTTCGGCGCCAAATCTTGGCCGACGCGCCTACCTTTGCCAGTACTTCAGACCAATTTTTCTCCAACTGTAGGTCGGGACCGAACCACACTCCAAGAATGCAGACCGGGCCGTCCGTCCAGTCGAAGGGCCCCGGGAGGGTTAGACCCTTCCAGGCGCCTAACCGCAAGCCGGACGACTTGTTGCGGTTAATCTTGGCCCCTGTCACCTGTTCGTACCGTTCAAGCGCCTTCTGTACCACCTCGATGTCCCTGCGGGAGGACACGAAAGTAGTGACGTCATCGGCGTACGCGGAAACCCTGGCTCGAGCACCACCAGGGACAGCGATTCCACGTAGTGCCGGACTGCACGCCCTGTCCCTTAGCCGGCGAAGGAGGGGCTCCAACGCCAAAGCATAAAGTAGGGGCGACAGTGGACAACCCTGTCGGACCGACCTAGACAGCGCCAGAACGCCCGACAACTTTCCGTTCACCTGTACCACAGCCGTCGGGGATTGATACAGGAGGCTAATCCAGCGGCGGAAGTTGGTTTCGAATCCAGCTGCCTGCAGAACAGCCGCCAAGTACCGATGGTCAACCCTATCAAATGCCTTGGACTGATCTAAATGGATCAGCGCGGCTTCGTCGTCGTCTTTTATCCCCTCTATGATCGTGCGTATCAGATGCAGGTTGCTCTGAATTGTTCGGCCCTTCACAGCACAAGTCTGCTCAGGTCCCAACAGAGACTCGGCAACTAATTGCAAACGATTTTGCAAGATCTTGGCCAAAATCTTTAACTCTTTGTTTAGCAGAGTTATGAGCCGGTAACCCTCTAGCTCCCTCCCCACATCCTTGACTTTTCTCAACAGCGTGATCACACCCCTGGTGAACCGGTTGGGGATGGACCCCTGCCGGAACCAGTTGTTGAACACGACAGTCAAAATCGGGACAAAGATGTGCGACAGCCTCAAGTACAATTCATAGGGCAAACCATCGAGACCCGGCGATTTGCCACTGCCGACCTTCTTCAGCGCCGCGTAGACTTCGCCCTCCGTAATCTCTCCCTCGCAGCTAGCTGCATCAGCCGGCAAAAGCCGGGGGAAGTCAGCCAAATAGCTGCGAAACTCCTCATCACGGAGACCAGGCTCCTTGGTAAACAGGATCTCGAAATGCCGCCGAAATGCCTCGCACATGTCGTCAGTCGACCGCAGAGTGTGTCCCTCCGGGTTGCGAACCTCTCGAATGTACCGGTCGCCTCCGCGGCGAATTTCTTCCTTGCGCAGTTCTGCGCCCATATTCACAGCTTCGGAAGACATCTTGCTTAACTTATGTCTAACTACCTGGCCCATGTAACGATCGCTATTCGACCGGTCCACGGCCTCCTTAGCTATGGCTATCTCTAGGGGATCCCCACCAGCCACCGCCCGGGAGTAATTAGATCTAAGTGTCTTCACCTTGTCAGCCTTATCTAGTTTGAACCGAATGCTGAACTGAGTGGTGAAAGACCTAATACTATCCTTAAGGTTCTCCCACCACTTATTCCCGATGACTCCCCCAGTTAACGCCCGCTACACTAAGTTAATTAGCTGGCGCCGGAAGTCCCGCCTGTCCAGTAAGGACACGTTGAACTTCCAGTAACCAGCCATTCTAACCCTATTTTCTAAATTTACCCGGGCACAAACGAGTTTGTGGTCCGAGTAACCTAGCCAGTGGAACGTGGGACAATCTAAGAAATGTAGTTCGGCTTCACGAACTAACATTCTATCAAGGTAGCTAGCCACCTTGGTAGAAGGCCAACTATTAATCCACGTCCACATTCTCCCGCCCTTGTGATCGGCCCGGTATCTATCGACTAGACCGAAGTCCTCGATCAGATCAACCAAGCTACGATCACGTACCTTCCCTCTAGCTCCCCACCCTCTATCCAACTTGGGGTCCAGGATGGCATTCCAGTCCCCCACTAAGACGAGTCGCTTGGAATCCACCAGGAAGGGCTCCAACCGCCGAAAAAACGAGACGCGCTCCTCCCGGTCGTTGGGCGCATAAACCGCAACCAGACGAAACGCATTGCTTTTCACTGCAATATCGGCCACGATCAGCCGGCCCTCGGCACCGACATGGACAAGATCCACCTTCGCGTCCAGGGTACGTTTGACCAGCAAAGAAACTCCTCTGGCCAGCCGGTTCCCATATGCTGAATAGACGACAAAGTCGTTAGACAGCACACAAGCATCGACCTTGCAAACAAAGTGAGTCTCTTGGATCGCGGCGACATCCACGCCGAAGGACAAGAGGTCCCGAAGCAGGCGGGCAGCCTTACTCCGATCCCTAAGGCCCTTCACGTTCATACTGGCTAACTTAATTGACATCGTTTAGACCTGAAAAAGAAAGCAGAAAATTACTTCTGGTCACATACGGAGCGAAAATCTATGGGAGTAGGGACCCCGACGGATTGTCCAAGGTTTCCTGTGCCAATATCGGACGTAATTCGTCCGTCTTGGACAATGCCGCCGACGTCCGTAGGGAAGGTTAGCTTTACAGCCCTATATAAAGATGGGTGGAGGATGACGGGGACCCTCCCAGCACAAAAATGAGAAAGCCGCTGGAGATATTTAGTGCCCGTTTGGGCCATTTTAATATTCGGAAAGGCCTCGACAGCCCCCTGCACAAATTCCCAGGCTTTTGTTCTACTACCCCCGGAATTTCTGATTAGAGTCAGTACCCTGGGGGCGCCTGGGAAATTGGCAGGGTCCTCGACGGACTTTCCATCAATATTTTTTAGCTTGAATAAAGGCCTTAGGAGGGCCTTCTTCTGAGAAGAAAGGTCCCTCTCTAAGGCCTGTCTGTCTACTTTGCAAATGTCCTGAGTGCAATAAACGTTCTATTTATTTTTTCCCGTTTCGGGGAGGGTTTTTCAGCGTTCGGGGAGGGGTGATCAGATTTCGGGGAGGAAGGTTCTGGTTGGGAGGAGGGTGTGGGAGGTGTGAGGGAAGGAGAAGGTATATTTCTTACTGGGGAGGCAGAATGACTCCTCCCCTTAACAAAGACAGTTCTGACAGGTGATGCAGGTGCAGATTGGGTCTTGGGGGAAGCTGTAATTCGCTCCGCTCTGCCACGCTCCTCCTTCTTTCCTTTTTTTATGTTGACATTCTCTTCCTCCTCTCGAGCCCTCTTTAAAGATGACGACCGTGGAGGAGGCATTTCCACATCCAAATCTTGTTGTTGTTGATCTGGTTGTTGTTGATCTGGTTGCTGTTTCTGTGGTTCATTTTGTTGTTGTTGCTGCTGTCGAGACTCCTGCTGCTGCTGTTTTGCCTCCTTACGAGGCTTCTTTTCTGGGGACGGAGATTTTTCATGTTGTGGAGGAGGGGAAGCAACTTTCTTCCCCCTCCTAACCACCTCCGTCCATTCACCGCTTTTGGTTTCGGATTTTTTTTCCGATGGAACTGCTTTTGACACCGGCGGTGTTGCCGGTGTCACCTGGTTTTCCTCCGGTTTCCTTGCCGGACACATTTTGAATGTGTGTCCGGCCAGACCACACGCCCAGCAGTGCGGCCTCCTCCCTTCCACCACAACAAAAAGCTTCCGGCCACGGCACAGCAAAATATCAGGGACTTTCAAAAAGTTCGGCCTGTCCACGACCAAGCTGACGTTGACGTCCTCCGTGGCCACACCGGCCTTACTTTTTATCCTTGCGACCTCCTCAACCGCTCCAAATCGAGCAAAAAACGCTCCAACATGGTCACAAGCAATGTCTACCGGCACTCCATGAATTACTATTTTTTGTTTTTCGAGTACCCAGATACTCTGTCTGCATCTGGATACCCTTGGCCTCCAGGGTATTACCGGCCAAATTCTTTGCTTCCGTCTCCGTGCTCAATAGGACATCCCACATAGCACGGGACCTTCTCGCCAGGACGCAGGGCGCAGTGACTCACTACGAACCCGTATGACTCTCCACCATTGCTATATATAGCAATGGGAACAGTCCATTATTAGTCAAATAGGGGCGGCGCCCTAACAATTACGACTCACAAAAAATGGAAATGAATTATGATTCAGCCTAAAAGAGATAAAATAATTAATATTTTAATACTAGCAATAAAAATCGTGTTTCATTTACAGTCAAGGCCGGTGAATACTACCCTCGATCCCCCCCCCCAGCCAGTGGTGGGGGTTGTTAAGAATGATTGGTGTCAATGCAATGTAAGGCTCGCGACATTATTAACATTTTCTTTTTTCTACCTACATGTGTACACGTTCTTCTTCTTTTATGTGCCCTGTCCTTTCAGGACGTAGGCGATCATGGCTCTCCACGTCTCCCTATTCCTTGTGGCTCTTAGTATGTTTGCTCCTGTTGCTCCTGGCAACCCCCGTTCTGTCATCCACCTGATCAGTCCCTGCAAATATGTTATCCGCTGCCTCCCCTGTCTCTCCTTCCTTCTATCTGTCCAGTCAGTATCAGGTTCTCCAGACTCTCCTCATTGCATGTCCCAGGAACTTCAGTTGTCTCTTCCTGATGCTCAGCATCAATTTCCTTTTTGTTGCCATTCTTTCTAACACCTTCGTCGTTGCTTGTATGCTCAGTCCACGATATCCGTAGCATCCTTCTGTAGAACCACATTTCGGCCGCTTCCACTTTTGTCCTCATTTTCGATGATATTGTCCAGCATTCACAGCCGTATTGAAGAACTGACATCCCGTAGCAGTCTAGAACTCTTTTCTTCGTTTCTATTGAGATTTTCCTGTGTGTTAGTATTTTGCTCATCTTCTGGAACGCGTCCTTTGCCATGCCAATTCGCCTTCGGATCTCCGTGTCGCACTTTCCATCTCCTGTTAGAACACTTCCTAGGTACTTAAATTCTTGTACTTGTTTGATTCTGTTATCCTCCACCTGTATTTGGCATTTTGGGTTGTATCTTTTGCTGATGACCATGCACTCAGTTTTCTTAAAGTTTATTTGTAGTCCCTTCTTGTCACTCTCCACTGCTACTTTCTGTATGAGGTCTTGTAGTTTCCTTTCCGTGTCCGCAATCAGCACAGTATCGTCCGCATACCTTATGTTGTTCAGGTTGTGGCCTCCAATAACAAATCCTGGCGTGTCATCTAGGGTCCTCAAAATATTCTCGCTGTATAGGTTGAACAAATCCTGGTGAAAAGACACATCCTTGTCTTACGCCTTTTTCTATCTTTGTGTATCTACTGAGGTCGTTACCTGTCCGTATGCAGGCCGTTTGCTGCCCGTAGAGATTCTTGATTATTCTTATGTCTTTGCCGAAAATGTCGAGATTGCCCAGCATCTCCATCAATTCTTTGTGTGTACACGTTACAAATTAAAATAAGCACGACTATTAAAGGATTCTTTTTTTTTTTTTTTTTTTTTCTTTTGCGGAATTTGTCATTCTGGAGTCATTTTTTGTTCAAAATTCGTGAATTTGTTTTGCCCATGCTAAGCCTTAAACTAAAACTAAATAAAACTTTGTTATTTCTTTATTCCGGTGATTCCCAACGTGTGACGTACCGCCCCACAGGGGATTAATTTGATTTTTAGGGAGCAATTCGATTGTTAGATGTTTTGCTAATAAAAGTTCCTAATATAAAATCTATTTGCAGCAGGCATGAAGCACAAGGGTTTCACTAACTGACTAACTTTATTGTCAGTCAGTCAGTTAAGTGCCATACGTGATACACACTTGGGCGATCATGTCTCGAAAGAGACATGATTGACTGGGCAGATGGTTGCCATTGTTTCTGCGGTAGACTGGTTGCTAACCAAGACTATAGAACCCAATCTGTTCAATTATTTAACCCATAACAGGAAGGAAGAGACGAATTAATACCTTTCCCAAGGGTATTTGCGCGTAAGTGAATGCACTGAATTCAGCTGGAATTCGAACTCGGCTGGAATTCGAACTCGGCTCCCCGATTTCTCGTTCCGAGCCGATATCCAATGCACCACAACGCACATCTTTTATTGTACTTATCTGAAATGAGCTGAATGATATTTTGCATTTGATATCTTTACTTTACTGTAGAATGTACAATTTAATTAAAAGTACTGATCAAAGTATTACAGAAAAAAAAGCTTCCTCTGAAATTAGTTTTTGTTTATAAATTTAAATATTTCAATTCTCTATTACATGCCTTGAAACTTAATTTGATTGCTTCATATAAACATACAAATAATATAAGACAATCCCTCTAATAATTTTATTTTTTGGTAATTTCTTGCTTAGAACTTTAATTGTCTTTTATGTTTATTTTTTTGTTTTTCATGGATGCCATGTTTTTAATTTTATTTAAGCCATCTTAAGGCTTTAAGGCAGTTTGAGCCTTAAACAAACTTTAAATTTTAAGTTTAAAATAAAAGCTTAAATCAAAACATTGGTATTTTAAGCATCACCTAAAATGGAGTTCACTTTTTAGATAAGAATTATATATCAACATATGGGAGGGGGACATCAGGATTCTAGAGGTGATTAGGTGGGCATGGCCAAAAAAGGTTGGGAAACACTGCTTTAAATGGGATGATGCTCAAAATAAACCTTTGAGCCTTAAACAAACTTTAAATTTTAAGTTTAAAATAAAAACTTAAATCAAAGTATTGGTGTTTTAAGCATCACCTTAAACGGAGTTCACTTCTTACATAAGAATTATATATCAACATATGGGAGGGGGGGACATCAGGATTCTAGAGGTGATTAGGTGGGGCATGGTCAAAAAAGGTTGGGAAACACTGCTTTAAATGGGATGATGCTGAAAATAAACCTTTGAGCCTTAAACAAACTTTAAATTTTAAGTTTAAAATAAAAACTTAAATCAAAATATTGGTGTTTTAAGCATCACCTTAAACGGAGTTCACTTCTTACATAAGAATTATATATCAACATATGGGAGGGGGGGACATCAGGATTCTAGAGGTGATTAGGTGGGGCATGGTCAAAAAAGGTTGGGAAACACTGCTTTAAATGGGATGATGCTGAAAATAAACCTTTGAGCCTTAAACAAACTTTAAATTTTAAGTTTAAAATAAAAACTTAAATCAAAATATTGGTGTTTTAAGCATCACCTTAAACGGAGTTCACTTCTTACATAAGAATTATATATCAACATATGGGAGGAGGGACATCAGGATTCTAGAGGTGATTAGGTGGGGCATGGTCAAAAAAGGTTGGGAAACACTGCTTTAAATGGGATGATGCTGAAAATAAACCTTTGAGCCTTAAACAAACTTTAAATTTTAAGTTTAAAATAAAAACTTAAATCAAAGTATTGGTGTTTTAAGCATCACCTTAAATGGAGTTCACTTCTTACATAAGAATTATATATCAACATATGGGAGGGGGGACATCAGGATTCTAGAGGTGATTAGGTGGGGCATGGTCAAAAAAGGTTGGGAAACACTGCTTTAAATGGGATGATGCTCAAAATAAACCTTTGAGCCTTAAACAAACTTTAAATTTTAAGTTTAAAATAAAAACTTAAATCAAAGTATTGGTGTTTTAAGCATCACCTAAAACGGAGTTCACTTTTTAGATAAGAATTATATATCAACATATGGGAGGGGGGGACATCAGGATTCTAGAGGTGATTAGGTGGGCATGGCCAAAAAAGGTTGGGAAACACTGGTTTATCCATAATGTTGAATGTGTTAGCAAAAATCACCAGTTGATGTTGAAAATTGCCGCAAGACATTGTTGATTTATTTAAGATGGAACTATTATTATTATTATTATTAAGATGGAACTATTATGACGTGGCTTTGATTTGTATTTAAATACAATGCATTTTTTTTTTTATGTTTCTCGTTGAATTGTTAACCTATATTGCATATGATCCATTATTGCATTACTGAACATAATTAGATTACAATAAAATTTGTATTTTATCAGGTCGGTGCAAAAGTTTTTGCCGGTTTGTAAAAGGGGCATTTTAAAGAATTGTAATTTATTTTATGCGTATTGTTATTGCTTAAACATATCTTCTTCTTCTTCTTCTATGTTCCCTGTCTCTTCAAAACGTAGACGATCATGGTTTTCTACGTCTCCCTGTCCCTGGTGGCTCATAGCACGCTTTCTCCTGTTACACCATGCAACCCTCGTTCCATTATCCACCTGATTAGGTCCTTCAAATATGTTATCCGTTGCTTTCCCCTGTCTTTTTTTCTCTCTATCTGGCCTGTTAGTATCAGGTTCTCCAAGCCCTCCTTCCTCATAGCATGTCTCAGGAACTTCAGCTGTCTCTTCTTGATGCTCAGTATTAATTTCCTTTTTGTTTCCATCATTTCTAAGACCTCATCATTGCTTACATGCTCGATCCATGATATTCGTAGCATCCTTCTGTAGAACCACATTTCTGCTGCTTCAAGTTTTCCCTTCATCTTTGATGATATTGTCCAACATTCACTGCCACATTGAAGAACTGACACCACATAGGAATCCAGTTTTCTCTTCTTTGTTTCTAGCGAAATTGTCCTGTTTGTTAATACTTTGCTCAACTTCTGGAATGCTTTTTTCGCCAAGCCAATTCGCCTTCGGATCTCCGTGTCACACTTTCCGTTTTCTATTAGAACATTTCCCAGGTATTTAAATTTTTGTACCTGCTTGATTTTAGTATCCACCACCTGTATTTGGCATTTTGGGCTGCCCTTTTTGCTGATGGTCATGCATTTAGTTTTCTTGCAGTATAATTGTAGTTCTTTCTTCAGCTACGTTCTGTAGGGGGTCCTTGTAGTTTTCTTTCCGTGTCTCCCACGTTTACATCTAGCCAAATCAAATTGGCGCGATAAATTTTTATTACGAAAATTGTGTGCTACCCAGCAGGATTCGAACCTGCGACCCTGCGATACAATTATTTCTCCCCTTTAACTACCATAGAGAAAATTTCCTGCCACATTAGTTCTGTCATGGTATCTCAGCTTTAATCATTTTCTAACCACAGTAGCATAGTTTTCCTGTCAGTCAGTTAAAGTGCCATACGTGATACACGCTTAGGCGATCTCGAAAGAGACATGACTGACTGGGCAGAAAATTATCCATTTGCCATTGCCATTGCTTTCTGTGTTAGACTGGTTGCCGACCAAGGCTATAGAACCCAATCTGTCCTGCTATTTAACCCACAACTGGAAGGAAGAGACGGATTAATACCTTTCCCAAGGGTATTTGCGCGTAAGTGAATACAATGGATTCAACTGGAATTTGAACTCGGCTCTCCGGTTTCTCGTTCCGAGCCGATATCCACTGTACCACAACGCACATTCAGTTTTCCTGTACCTTTTCTATAAATATTTTGATGTTAACTTTATATCCACTGTAACTATTGTTTTGTAGCTATTGTTTTTAAGAACTCTGGTGATCCCTGTGACTATCGCCCCTGTTATCCTCTTATCATTTTTCATTAAAGTATTCAAGTCCCTAGTCAATGCTAAACATCTCACCTTTAACGACCTATTTTCCGACAAACAATATGGCTTCTGCTTTGCCAGATCTACCACCGATGTGCTAATGTCTATCCCTGAATATTGTATACGAGGCACTTTATAATAATAATGAAGCTAGAGCTGTTGCTCTAGATATTTCAAAAACATTTAGTATGCCATCCTTCTATGCAAGGTCGAGGACTACATTATTTCTCGACGAATGTTTGATTTAGTACAGTTTGTTCTTATTGAATAGTGAAATGAAGAACGTTTTGAATGGGCAAGCTGCTAGATCCTTTCACCCAAACATAGGTGTATATCAAGGCTCTATTTTAGGTTCTAACACTGTTTTTGCCCTTCGTCAATGATCTTCCTGATGTTGTCAGTTCCCAAGTAGACATCTATGCAGATGACACCACCATTTACTCCCGTCTTATTAGGAATTTTGGCAAGACTGTCAAAGTAAACCTGGTTGCTGCTCTTGAAACGGGTTTTCATTCATTGGTTAACTGAGGTCAGACAGAGGGAAGGAGAGAAAGAGGAAAGCTACGGGTAACATACTTGATGGGCTTTAGCCACTAGCGATAAAAAGGTGTGCAAGGCCATGATCGCCTATGTCCTGAAGGGACACGGCACATGGAAGAAAAGAAGAAATAAAAATAACTAATCAGTATTAAGAAGAGGTGGATTCATATCTAATGAGAATTTAACAAACAAATAAATTATAATGTAGATATAAAGTGGGGGATCAATTCTATATTATAATCAATATATAAACTGATCCCTCACTTTTGGGCCATTCTAGATTCTATACATGTATATACTGGATTTATGGGCTTGAGGAAATGGATATCAAAGCAGGGTTTGGGAGGGGTAAGAAGAGAAAGGACGTTAAGAGCTACGAGGGTTAGGGAAATATGAAAGGCCATGATCGCCTACGTCCTGAAGGGACACGGCACATGGAAGAAAAGAAGAAATAAAAATAACTAATCAGTCTTGAGAAGAGGTGGATTCATATCTAATGAGAATTTAACAAACAAATAAGAAATTATAATGTAGATATAAAGTGGGGGATCAATTCTATATAATAATCAATATATAAACTGATCCCTGACTTTGTGACCATGCTAGTTTTTATACATTTAAATTCTAGATTTATATGCTTGAATAAATGAATGGCAGAGTAGGATTTGGAAGGAGTAACAAGAGAACAGATGTGAAGAGGTACAAGGAATAGGGAGATGTGGAAGGCCATGATCGCCTACGTCCTGAAGGGACACGGCACATGGAAGAAAAGAAGTTATAAATAACTAATCAGCATTGAGAAGAGGTGGATTCATACCTAATTAGAATTTGACAAAAAATAAAAAATTATAATGTAGATATAAAGTGGGGGATCAATTCTATATTAT
>JBBBDQ010000909.1:3665000-3707500 GCA_037127315.1 Ascarosepion bandense | reverse complement strand
TCACAGGATATTTCGCAATAATCAACGAGATAATCCACATAAGCAAATCTATCGACACCTGATGATGACCAGAGGGTGCTTGGTCGAAAAGTTGTGTCTATTATAACACTTATATCAAGCAAGATGAGAAAAAATTCGAAATAATTCCAAGATTATTATAAAATACATTACTAAAAACTAAGGAATTTATGTATGTAAGGCTTGTGGCGCAGTGCATATGGGCTCGAAACGAGAAATCGGAGAACCGAGTTCGAATTCCAGTTGAATTCCTTGTATTCACTTACGCGCAAATACCCTTGGGAAAGGTATTAATCCGTCTCTTCCCTCCAGTTATTGGTGAAATAATAGGACAGATTGGGTTCTATAGCCTTAGTCTACCGCAGAAAGCAATGCGGGATAATCTTCTGCCCAGTCAGTCATGTCTCTTTCGTGACATGATCGCCCAAGCGTGTATCACGTATGGCACTTAACTGACTGAAGGCTTAATTCGACCTAGCCTAACTATGAATTTCTTCGTGGTCGAGTGTTTAAGACAGGTCAGATTATTTGGTGGATTCTTCTATATCTATATATATTCTACATATATATTCTATATATATATATCTATATCTAGTCGCAGGTTCGAGGTCTATAACTATTTTCCTAACAATATTTCTCTAATATTCAGACCGGTAGATATATATACTAGCAGTATAGCCCTGCGTTGCTCGTTGTAATGAAAGCTTTAAAACTAATTCATGGTCCTGGAGCTCAGACTCAGCCTAAAGTATATTTTTGTGAATTTTTGTGAGAATTGGAAAAAAATTGTGGATTTGTATAAAGGACATACAGACAGATAAACAGACACACACAAACATCTTGCCTTTTCTATACATATATATATATATATATTATCGATTTTCTGCACTATTGTAAGAACTGCAACCTTGAAACTTCTGAATATCGTTTCTTATGTCTTTGTTTATGAGTGTATCAAATTTGATTAAAATCGGACCATTCCTTCTATAACCTGCTTTTTTTATTATTGATTTTTTATATTTATCGGGGGTGCCTCGACACAAAACCTAGCTAAGAACACTCGCGGACACTTATAGTACAGCTGTGTAAATTTTCAAGAAAATCGGTTCAGCCGTTTCGGAGTCTATAGGTAACGGACACACACACACACACACAGACACATAAACACAGAGACAAAGTTCCATTTATAAATAAGTTTATATATATATATATGTATATATATATATATATAAATCTACTGTTTTAATCACCGCAGCGAACCTTTTCTGCCCTCTGTCAGCAGGATTGATGCTAACCTCTACATCTTTTTCATCACATTTTCCCCTTACATGAATTGGAGAGACTACAAAGATAGAAAGGGGCGTAAGACAAGGGTGTGTCTTTTCACCGGATCTATTCACCGTGTACAGCGAGACTATACTGAGGACCCTAGAAGTTATGCCAGTATTTATCATTGGAGGCCACAATTTGAAAAATATCAGGTACGCAAATGATACAGTGTTGATAGCAGATACAGAAAGGAAACTACAAGACCCCCTACAGAAGG
Source organism: Ascarosepion bandense (assembly GCA_037127315.1). Taxonomy (NCBI): domain Eukaryota; kingdom Metazoa; phylum Mollusca; class Cephalopoda; order Sepiida; family Sepiidae; genus Ascarosepion; species Ascarosepion bandense. The sequence goes on along the minus strand of JBBBDQ010000909.1, from coordinate 3,705,936 downwards.
TAACTGAAGAGAGTGATAAGAAAGGACTACAAATAAACTGCAAGAAAACCGAATGCAATTAAATTGTCATCAGCAAAAAGAGCAGCTCAAAATGACCAATAACAGGTGGGGGATACTAAAATCAAGCACGTTAAAAAATTTAAATATCTATGAAGTGTTCTAACAGAAGACGTAAAGTGCGACACAGAAATCCAAAGGCGAATTGGCATGGCGAAGGAAGCATTCCAGAAGATGAGCAGAGTATTAAGAAACAAGGAAGAGTGTACTGGATTGCTATGTGATGTCGGTTCTTCAATACGGCAGTGAATGTTGGACAATATCTTCGAAGATGAAAGAAAATCTTGAAGCAATTGAAATGTGGTTCTAAAGAAGCATACTAGGTATAAAGTGGGGGATCAATTCCATATTACAATCAATATATAAACTGACCCCTTACTTTGTGGTCACAGCAGTTTCTATACAGTTATATTCCTGTGATCCAAAAGCACAAGAATGCATTCCAGAAGTTGAGTAAAGTATTAAGAAACAGGAAAATTTCGCTAGAAACAAAGAAGAGAATACTGGATTGCTATGTGATGTCGGTTCTTCAATACGGCAGTGAATGTTGGACAATATCTTCGAAGATGAAGGAAAAACTTGAAGCAGCTGAAATGGGGTTCTACAGAAGGATGATGCAGATATCGTAGATCGGGCATGTGAGCAATGATGAGGTTTTGGAAAGGATGGAAACGAAAAGGAAATTAATACTTAGCATCAGGAACAGACAGCTGAAGTTGAGGAAGGAGGGCTTGGAGAACCTGATACTAACAGGCCAGATAGAGGGAGAAAGAGACAGAGAAAAGCAGCGTATAACATATTTGAAGGGCCTGGGCTGGTGGATGACGAAACAGGGGTTGCGAGTTGTGACAGGAGAAAGCGTGATAAGAGCCACCAGGGATAGGGAGACGTGGAAAGCCATGATCGCCTACGTCCTGAAGGGACAGGGCACATAGAAGAAGATATTTGCCAACTGTTTATGAGAAATTATAAATGTGAAATTATCATGTGGGTATAAAGTGGGGGATCAAATCTATATTATAATCAATATATTATCTGATCCCTCATTTTTTGGCCATGTTAGTTTCTATACATTCATATTCTAGATTTATGGGCTTGAGCTAGTGGATGACAGAACGAGGGTTGCGAGTTGTAACAGGAGAAAGCGTGATAAGAGCCACCAGGAATAGGGAGACATGGAAAGCCATGATCGCCTACGTCCTGAAGGGACAAGGCACATAGAAGAAAAAGAAGACGTTTATCTCTTCTTTTCTGGTCAATTCTAAAGTCTACTTCAACTCTATACCAGTAACGTATCCGTTCGAACTCTGAAATTATATTTACAAATTTTTCCCAACTCTGATAGTTAGTTCGCCAATCGCCCGGTTCAAACTCCTCCAGACTTTTTGAACAGTAATAGAACTTTACTTTTTGTTTTAAGTTTAGGACTGAGTCAGTGGTTCCTTCTAGTGTTTACTTCAACTCTATACCTCTAACGTATCCGTTTGAACTGAAATTTTATCTAGGAATTATTTTTTAATTTTCTTCTCATCTGTAATAGATAGTTCGCTAACCGCCCGGTTCAAACTTCTCCCGGATTTTTGAACAGTAATAGATCTTTATGCCTGGTTTTCAGTTTAGGACTGAGTCAGTGGTTCCTTCTAATATCTAGTTTCACTCTATACCTCTAACATATCAATTTGAACTCTTTTTTGTCTCTCCCCTCAGATAAGTTCGCCTATCGTCCGGTTAAAACTAATCCCGGTATTTTAAACAGTAGTCGAAATTTTTCTCTTGCTTTCTGCTTAGGGTTGGATTTCTAATTAATTCTAAAAAATATTCATTCTCTTTCCCACTCCAGTAGTCCTTTGCATCTTAGTGGTAGTATCGCCTTACTTGGAATGAATTGAGTAAAACAAAAAGAAAAACTTCAAATTAACATTCCTCTCAAGGAGACTGCTCTGTCATCAACCAAATCAAAATGCAATGAACATATAGATTAAATTCACGGATCCTCTTAAATGTGAGGTAGATTTTGATCGATAATATAGCAGTTCTCTGCTACTCCAAAATGTAAAAAATTATATATCAATATACAGTACTGTGCAAAAGTATTAGGACAAGAACTATTTTATCTTTTATGAGGCATATTGACAGAAAATAAACAATTTAATTCAAGTAATTTAATTCGATTTACTCAACAAATGCTTTAACAAGAAAAAAATGTTTGTTACAAATTAAATTTTATATTTAGTATAATAGCCTTTTGCTTTGATCACAGCCTTCATTTTGTCAGGCATTGACATCACAAACTTCTTGAATGTATCTAATGGTATCTCCTGCCAAGAATCTTGTATTTGTTCCCAAATTGTGTCTTGCAAAGTAACATTACATTTTTCAATTCAAGAGGGGGGAATAAGAAAAAAAGTCAGTCATATCCAAGGATAATAAAATAATGAGTATTTTCAAAATAAATTGTTTAATAAAAAATAGAAAAAATTAAATATAACTTCTTTTTAATACATTTCTTTTACACCTAGTTTTAAATAATCAATATTTATTAGCAATTTACTTGGCTTTTCACCCTGTATTTGAATTTCAGTGAGGTTTTTAGGAAAATCACCGCTGTCCTAATACTTTTGCACATTACCAGTAGTGTGCAAAAGTATTTGGACAGGGGTGACTTTAGACTTTATTTTGATGCCTCATAAAAGATAAAATAGTTCTTGTTCTATTACTTTTACAGAGTACTGTACTTTGACAAAAAAACTATTATATTTCTAATATTTATACATTATATTTAACAAATTTAATATAGAAGTTATATTTAATTATTATTAATAAAAACGGTAAACGGTAAAATTAGTTATTGAAAATCGCCTGAAGACAACACTCATGGTAGAAACCTGGGTCGTGTAATAACTCGTTTATCAAGGGAATATATATATATATATATATATATATATATATATATATATATATATATATATATCGCATACTCTTAGTAAGTGGTTTTCCAGTCTGTTCATATTTATATGCCGCACTCATTTTACATATATATATATATATATATATATATATATATATCTTTGTATATCTATGTGTATTTCTTTTTCTGTCTGTTTGTCAGTCTATCCATCTACCTCCTTTTGCACAGTGCTGTATATCAAATCAATTTCTATGGCTAAAACAGAATGCATGGTTGTTAGCAAAACGATGATCCCAAAATGCGAATTGTGAATCGGAGATACCAAAACAAGATAAATTCTGGAATTTAAACATCTGTGGTTTTTTAACAGAATATTTGAAGTGTGACATTAAAACCGTTTCCTCATTTAAGACTGGGGATGAATTTTTGAAACTCTTGTATTGTTTAATAAAAAATTTCATGGCATTCACCTTCAAAACTATTTCCAAGACTTCATTGTAATATAAGCACATTTTGGTGACCTTCCAGGAACTGAGGCTTTGAAATATTAAGTTTTCATTCATAAATTTTAGATTTCTTTAATTCTTTTGAATCAATTCTTAAATATGAATACATCAAGGAAACTTTGGAATTTAAAAAGATTCCCTTTGAACATTAAATTCCATGGAGGTGTGAAAATTTAAGATTTATATCAATAGGGGTTTTGGAGAAAGCCTATTGATGGTGTGATCAGTGTAACCATTAACGTTGAGGTGTGAAAATTTTTAAGGGGTAGCTGTAGCTTAAGATTTATTAGAGGAGAAGAAAAATTAAGTTCTTTAGAAAATGGTATGAGGCATGCAGATGGCACAGTGTTGATAGCAAACACAGAAAGATACCAAAATCAAACAAGTGCAGAAATTTAAATATCTGGGAAGTTAATGGATATTGGTTAATAGCAAGTGATTTGGCACACAGGTAGATTGGTGGAAGTTAGTCCAAATGACAAGACAAAACTATTAAGTAATCTAATGGATATATATATATATATATATATATATATATATATATATATATTGAGTGTATTTTGGCAGCATTTTTTCATTAATGCAGGTTTCATTGAATAATATAGACAAGTTTTGTCTATTAATTTTGTGTAGGATCCGTTCATACCGTCTGATATACTTGATGTTAATAGCTTAAATGTTCTATGTTTACTGTGTGTTAATATTTACTCTTTGATAATGGCTTATGTGAGCCGAAAGCTTAGACCCGATAAAAAATTCAACAAATATATATATATATATATATATATATATATATATATATATATATATGAGTGAATAGAATCCACGCATGCGAATGTTTTGGGCAGGTCCATTATAGTAAAGTGGACTAACCCGCCTGCTGCATTAGATACTCTCCTATAAATGAGGTTGACAAAAATGGGGATAAAAAAGAAGGCAGCCATGTTAGAAGTGTGAATTGCAAATCAGAGATACCAATATCAAACAAGTGCAGAAATTTAAAATATCAGAGGATTTGAAGTGTGACGTCTCAGTCTAGACAAGGAAGAATTCCCAAAAGCTGATCAGAGTATCGAGAAATAAGGAAAATAATACTAAATTATTTTTATTTATTTATTTATTTTTTAATCATATCACCCCAAGCAAGGCGAAATCGCCACTGATGCGCAGGGGGCTACGTGAGAAGGAAAAGATTGGAAAAGAGAAAAACCGGAAACCACATCCTAACCAGGAAACAAGGGATGAGCCTCTTCACCTGTCCAATAGACGTGTTTGGAGTGTGAAACGGGCGATATTTTAGTCTATCTACTCCAATTGAAAAGAAAGTATCAGATATTTTACGATAGGTCGTTCTCTGTCACCATAATTTTTTTTTTTAATCATATCACCCGAGCAAGGCGGTAACGCCACTGATGCGCAGGGGGCTACGTAATAGTGAAAAGATTGGAAAAAAGAAATCCGAAAACCACATCCTAAACATTAAACAAGGGATGAGCCTCTTCACCTGTTCAATAGACGTGGGCGGAGTGTGAACCGGGCGATAGTTTAGTCTATCTACTCCAATTAAATTTGTGATTGGTTAATAGCAAGTGATTTGGCACACAGGTAGATTGGTGGAAGTTAGTCCAAATGACAAGACAAAACTATTAAGTAATCTAATGGATATATATATATATATATATATATATATATATATATATATATATATATGAGTGAATAGAATCCACGCATGCGAATGTTTTGGGCAGGTCCATTATAGTATAGTAAATTTCAGCCTGTATGGCAGTGAGTGCAAAGATGAAGAGACTTCAGGCAACAGAATTGTGGTTCTGCAGAACGATGATGAGGATACCAGGGACACATAACGAGGAAGGAGGGCTTGAAGAATCTGAGACTCACAGGGCGGATGGAAGGAAAGAGAGAAAAGAAAAGTAACACATAAAATACTTAAAATGATGGAACCAGGCTGAGGAGAAATAGCAGAAAGACAAAGTTTATTAAGAGTTTCGAGAGGAAGTTTTGGAGAGCCATGGTCGCCTACCTTCTGAGGTTCTTCTTCTTCTTCTTCTTCTATGTGCCCTGTCCCTTCAGGACGTAGGCGATCATGGATCTCCACGTCTCCCTATCCCTTGTGGCTCTGAGTATGTTTGCTCCTGTTGCTCCTGGCAACCCCCGTTCCGTCATCCACCTGATAAGACTCTGCAGATATGTTATCCGCTGCCTTCCTCTGTCTCTCCTTCCTTCTATCTGACCAGTCAGTATCAGGTTCTCCAGGCTCTCCTTCCTCATTGCATGTCCCAGGAACTTCAGTTGTCTCTTCCTGATGCTCAGCATCAATTTCCTTTTTGTTGCCATTCTTTCTAACACTTCGTCGTTGCTTGTATGCTCAGTCCACGATATCCGTAGCATCCTTCTGTAGAACCACATTTCGGCCGCTTCCAGTTTTGTCCTCATTTTCGATGATATACACGACACATAAAAAAGTGGGTGTAAGATTAAATAATTTCTGACATTATGCTAAAATTAGCTTAATAACACTGCTTCCAGTTAGTTATTTTTGTTGTCCACGTACAATCGATTTTTGTCCTCACACTATGGCGCCTATAAGGTTTCAGAAACTAACCTTGTTTTGTTACATGCCCAAATAGGCAAGTATTTTAAGCCTAGTCAGATCTTCTTCTTTCACTTATTTTCCTTAAGAAATAAGTGATCACGATTCTCCACAGCTTCCTATTCTTTCTTGCTCCTTAACAATATCTGTGTTGTTACTATCCCTCCTGCTCTCTCCTCTTTCATCCATTTATACAAGTTTCTTGAGTAGGTTGTTCGGTGTTTCGCTTTGTTCATTTTGCATTCAGTATCTCCTGTGAGTGTCAAATTCTCCATGTCTGCTTTTTCTCTACTATGTGTCCTAGAAATTCCAACAGTCTCTTTCCGGTTTTATAATTGTTCTATTTCTTTCCTTTTTTTGAAAAATTCAACATTGCTTTTGTCGTGGACCAGGTTAAGAGTCCAGCAAGAAATAATACAACAACCTTCAAAATAAGAAATAACGATATATATATTAAACACAACAAAATAGAAATAATTGGAACTCTGTTAGTAGAACGATAAATACGGGTTAGGTAGTAATACTAGAACTGGGACTCGCAATGGTAGTACTGTAGCAGTCTTGGCTATCTCTGCTAACGCTCTCTGCTAATCTGCTGATCTCTCTCTCTCTCTCTCTCTCTCTCTCTCTCTCTCTCTCTCTCTCTCCCTGAGCTCTCTGCTGATCTGCTGCTGCTCTCTCTCTCTCTCCACCTCTTGTGAGGGGAAGTATATGTAGTTGTAGGAAGAGTTCAATCCGTTGTAATGGGTGATGCCACAATGACAGCTTACATGTTTCGTTCAAGGTATTTTCAGCATGCTTCTGGAGAAACACATTTGTGTTGCCTCAAGTCTCTTTTCTATCTGTAGAAAAATTATATGCCATTCGTTAACATATAGGAGGATTGCATGTGATCATACGATCTATAACATGTGAGTATCGAACCGACTTCAATGATTTGTGATACTACAGGGTTCCCTGCAAAAACAGAAAAGTTGAAAGAGTTTTATTGTTGTAATTTATGCTACAGTTACTTGAAACAAAAGTAATGGATAGAAATTTAGTCGCTTAAAGCAAAACGAAAACACAAAAGATAAATATATTCAAACTAAAATATTTTTTGTTAGTTGATGTTTTTTAATCAAAATAAATCTAAAATTTCCTGAATTTTATAGAACACTCTGTGACATTCTTTTCTCTATATATAAATATATCTTTCGCTCTACTTCTCTCTCTCTCTCTCTCTCTTTCTCTCTCTCTCACCGATCTTTCTATCTCTATCTTTCTTTCTCTCTCTCTCTCTCTCTAAATATATATATATATATATATATATATAATAAATGGAACTTTGTCTGTGTGTGTGTGTCTGTGTGTGTGTCCGTTAGCTGTAGACTCCGAAACGGCTGAACCGATTTTCTTGAAAATTTACACAGTTGTACTATAAGCGTCTGCGAGTGTTCTTAGCTAGGTTTTGTGTCGAGGTACCCCCGATAAATATCGAAAATCGATAATGGAAAAAATCAGGTTATAGAAGGAGTGGTCCGATTTTAATCAAATTTGATACACTCATAGACAAAGACATAAGAAACGATATTCAGAAGTTTCAAGGTTGCAGTTCTTACAATAGTGCAGAAAATCGATAATATATATATATATATATATATATATAAAAGACAAAATGTTTGTTTGTGTATCTGTTTATCTGCCTGTATGTCTGTATTTTTTTCAGCTCTTTTGTTTTAGTTTTTGCTTCGGGTTTGGCTCTAAGTAGCTATAATTCTTAGTCTCAGCCATGATACCATTTATTCAGAGGACTTATTTAGCCTTCAAAATTCAGTTTAAGACGAAAAAACTTATTTGATATCGATAGCAGGAAATCAAAATTTGACTTACATCCATTCATTTTTCTTTCAGTCTACGGTTTCGCTTTAACTGGAAACAAGTATTGCTTTTTAATCTTTCGTGCCAACGTCCAAAGAGTCTGAGCTCCAGGACCATGGATTAGTTTTAAAGCTTTCATTACACCTGAGCAACGCCGTGTTATACTGCTAATAAATAAATAAATAAAAACAAAGACGATGTGTGTTGGGTGCAGTGAATATCGGCTCAGAATAAGAAATCAAAAAGCTGAGTTTGAAATCCACTTAAATTCGTTGCATTCACTTACGCACAAATTTCCTTGGAAAATGTATTAATCCATCACTTATCCCTCCAGCTATGGGTTGAATAGCAGAACAGATTGGGTTCTATAGCTTTTGTTGGTAACCAGTCTACTGCAGAAAGTAATGGCAACCAACTGATGAAAAATATTCTGCCTAGTCAGTGATGTCGCAAAAGAGACATGATCACCCAAACGTGTATCACGTATAGCAATTAACTAAATGTGAATAATGCCAATCTATACTAACCGTACCCAACCGGCCATAATTTGGTAGACCACAGCACTTTAATATTGGAATAAGTTATTTTAGTCACTGTAATCTCCTTTCAGCTATAAGTTAAATAGCAGCATATAATGTGTTCTATAGCCTTGATTGGCAACCAGTTTATCTACAAAATGATAATGAGCTTTCCTAGGGTTAACCCTGTTTAGGATGTGGTTTCCGGCTTATTCTTTTCCAATGTTTTCACTGTTTTCTTTTTTTCTTTTTTTTTTTTCAATTAAAGTAGATAGACTAAACTATCGCCCGGTTCGCACTCCACCCACGTCTATTGAACAGGTGAAAAGGCTCACCCCTTGTTCCCTGTTTAGGAAGTGGTTTCCGGCTTTCTCTTTTCCAATGTTTTCACTGTTTTCTTTTTTTTTTCAATTGGAGTAGATAGACTAAACTATCACCCGGTTCACACTCCACCCACGTCTATTGAACAGGTGAAGAAGCTCATCCCTTTTTCCCTGTTTAAGATGTGGTTTCCGGTTTTCTTTTCTTTTCCACTCTTTTCACTCTTACGTAGCCCCCTGCACATCAGTGGCATTACCGCCTTCTTCGGGGTGATTTGATTAAAAAAAAAAATAAAAATAAAAATAAAAAAAGAACCCTACCTGTAAAAAAGTCAAATTGCGAGGGAACGACGATGGTTTTTACTTCACTGGAAACGATGGAGTTTAGGGCATTAACAAGAGCATTTAAGCCACGTTTTGAGTTGTTATTTCTTTGCAAAAACCTACCTAAGAACACTCGCAGACGCTTATAGTACCACTGTGTAAATTTTCAAGAAAATCAGTTCAGCCGTTTCAGCGTCTATAGGTAACGGGCACACACACACACACAGACACACAGACACACACACACACACATACACACGCAGACAAAGTTCTATTTATAAATAAGTTTAGATCATGTAGCCAAGAGAGTATGTACTTCAACAAAAGTAAAAACAAATACATAGCACATTCAGGAACGTACACCAATGAGTAAATATATGGCCACTAATCAGAATCTTTTCGTTTGCATCCTTGGACCACTGTAAAGCCTCTTACATCAAAGTCAGTCCATTACTCATGAACCGAGTGTCACAAGTGGTTCCATTTTTCCCCACTCCGATAATTTCCAAACACACAATAAATGCAGTCCCACTCATCTACGGCTGATTCCCAATCTGAGGATAGAACCAGTGGCTTTAATTCCATTGATCCTTTCCTGACAGGGGATTTCTTTTTTCTTCTCCTCCCCTTTTTCCGTTTTAGCTTTCCATTTTTTATGTCCCTTTCATTCTCCAGTCCCACCCGAGACCTCATCGTTGAGACTCGATTAATCTGTTGAAATAAATTTTCACAAAGGCTTTGTTCGCAGAGCTTTGCAAAGTGAACTCATTTAAAAGGAAGTTATAGTCAGTCTGTTAAATGCCATACTTGATACATTCTTTGGGCGATCATGTCTCGAAAGAGACATGACTAACTGGGCAGAAGATTATCCCACAGTAGGTTGCCATTGCTTTCTGTGGTAGACTAGTTGCCAGCCAAGGCGATAGAACCCAATCTGTCCTGTTATTTGACTCATAGCTAAAGGAAGAAAAGATGTATTAGATTATATTAAGTATTAATTATTGGGGGATCAGTTTATTACTTCATAACTATATAAAACCGATCCCCCAGTAGCAGCTTTAAGTATGTTTCCAACTGTTACATTCAGTCAGTTAAGTTCCATAGTGATATACGCTTTGGGCGATCATGTCTCGAAAGAGACATGACTGACCGGGCAGAAGATTATCCCACAGTAGATGACCATTACTTTCTACGATAGACTGGTTGCTAACCATTGCTACAGAACCCAATCTCTCCTGCTATTCAACCCATAGCTGGAAGGAGAAGAGATGCGTTATATTATTAAATAGTAATTCATGGAGGATCAGTTCATTACTTCATAGCATTAGACAACCGATCCCCCACTTTATGCCCAGTAGCAGCTTTAATTGTTTCGAACTATTATATTCAGTCAATCAGTTAAGTGCCATACGGGATACACGCATTGGGCGATCATGTCTCGAAAGAAACATGACTGACTGAGCAGAAGAATTTCCCTGCCATTACTTTCTGAGATAAACTGGTTACCAGCCCAAACTATAGAACCCAGTCTGTCCTGATATTTAACCCATTGCTGGAGAGAGAAGAACAGAAACTTAAGGACACATGGACCATTGAATAAACAACGTTGGTTATTTCCTGTGACATGACCCAAAGAGTTGTGAGTTCAAAACCAGACTACAGCAGTGGTGAACAAGTAACTTTCAGGGTAAGAGAGAGATAACTCATGACTGCCAGAAGAGGCTCTACTCAAGGAATGGAGATAATATAACCCTGCAATTTGTAATAAAGGATTCAGTTCGAAATTCCTAGCACCTGAAGAAGGCTGGCGGGCACAACCGAAACTACATACAAATGGCAACAACGATGAGGACAATAGTCCGAATAATGTAAATACTGTAGATACTACCTCATCTCAGAAATATAGACAAATAGAATGATCTAATATTAAACGTCGTTCACATGGCAACAACGATGAGGACAATAGTCCGAATAATGTAAATACTGTAAATATTACCTCATCTCAGAAATATAGACAAATAGAATGATCTATTATTAAACGTCGTTCAAATGGCAACAAGGATGAGGACAATAGTCCAAATAATGTAAATACTGTAAATATTACCTCATCTCAGAAATATAGACAAATAGAATGATCTATTATTAAACGTCGTACAAATGGCAACAAAGATGAGGACAATAGTCTGAATAATGTAAATACTGTAAATACTACCTCATCTCAGAAATATAGACAAATAGAATGATCTATTATTAATTACAAATCACAACAGAGATAAGGACAATAGCTTGAATAATGTAAATACTGTAAATACTACCTCATCTCAGAAATATAGACAAATGCGTTAATTATACCGTTTTCAGTGATAATATTATATAAATATTTTCACCGCCATTTTTCAGATGTGCTGTTCTCCTCCGTTCTTCAACTGCATGAATTTAAGAGTGCAACTTGATTGGCAACTAGGTCTCTCCGTTTTACTGTTTGAACTAGCTAGATGCACCCACCACTTGTACAGCTAAAATCTCATTCTCTTTCATTCCCCGCAACCCATTAGTGGGGCTCTTGACATCTTTTGTCTGCCTGAAACATCTTCGTCTCTGGTCTTTTATTCTCACTGAAGCCTTCTCATTCTCTTTCACTCCCAGTAACCACTTACGTCTTAGTGGCATTATCCCCATCTTCGGTCTGCTTAAAATCTTTTCTTTAATACTCTTTCACCTCACTAAAGTCGTCTCCTTCTCTTACACGTCCCGTTATCCATTGCGTCTTAGTGGCTTTGTCACCATCATGTTTCTTTCTGAAATCCGTACTTCTATTGTCCTTCCTCATTTCAATTTCTTTTTCAGATATACAATATGTCCACATGATTAACAAAAGAGCACAAGATTGCGGTTTTGATGTGGTTCTGGTTCGTTGGCCAGATTTGACCCCACCCGACTTTTTCTTGTGGGGCGTTCTCAAAGACAATGTGTACCCATGAAAACTCGGCAGCAGAAGTGAAGGAACACAGCCGAGCTGCCATTGTACAAGTGCTGTCTGAGCAGTGCGCCAAAGTATGCCGCTCTGTCCCTGAAAGCAAAGTGTATTGAGCTCCATGGAGAGCATTCGGAGCTTTAATAAAGATGTTTCATGTTTTATGTAGGTATATCCCAAAAATCGTTGAAAAAACAGCATAGTCTAAAGGAAAATAAATAAAAACGTAAATAAAAACAAACTTTTCTCGGCAAAATGTTTAAGCTATCATGAAGAAGATAGATCAAAGTATCTTTTAATTACTTTAAATTTTTTTAAAATTGTTTCTAACATTTCTCGGCAAAATGTTTAAGCTATCATGAAGAAGATAGATCAAAGTATCTTTTAATTACTTTAAATTTTTTTTAAATTGTTTATAACATGTTCATTTAGTGGTGGAAAACCCGTACATAAACCTTTTTTTATACCAAATCTGTCTTCCATACTTTTGGCCAGCTACTGTAAATCATCCATTAACGCCTCTAATAAGGTGATGACAGCTGTGATAACACGGCTACTATAATTGAGAAACGCTTTTTTGAAACTTTTCAGGCAGTAAGCATTTAACTCTTGTTTCAAGGGAACTTCAGGTAAGTTTAGATTCGGTAACTTGAATAAAATAATGTGCCATCGAGATGTATTTTATTTTTGTAAGATTTTTTAAAACGGAAAATTGGCTTCTGTTTCAATGAAAAATGGCGGAAGATTTGAAATTTAAAAAAAAAATTAAACCTAAATATTTTTATTCCGATCAATATAATTTCGGTTTGAAATGCACCAGGGTATTTTGCTTACTGTAATTAGTAAATTTAATCTCTTGGCTTTTAATTAAAACTAAAATTATAGCTTCAAGTAAATTTTTCTATTTTTAAAAATTTAATTATATTGAGGTATCGAACATTTTAGTCGAGGTACCTAGGTTTATGTTACAAAATAACTTCAGTGTATCCTTTGTTAGTTTCGACATTGCAGTTGTTTATTTCTTCTAGGTTACATTTATTATGTTGAAATAAAATAACTAGATCCCACCCTGTTACAGTGAAACTGATAAAATGCAACCGCAACTTCTACTCCAACAGTTTCTTTTCTCGCACTTCCCGACTGTGGGATTCCCTTCCACATGATTGCTTCCCCGACGTCTACAATCTCCAGGAGTTTAAATGTAAGGTCAATAGACACCTCCTAACTCACTAATTCGCTCCCATTCTTTCAAACACTCTTCCAATCTGCCCAACCCTCATCCTCGGTATCCTTACCCATCTATCACCTTCCTTCTGACATTTCCTACACCTAACCACTCTTTCTCTTCACCTTCCCCTATGTAGCCCCATGTGCAATAGTGGCAGTGGAATGCCTTGCTTGGGGTGAAATGACTAAAAAAAAACATATAGTTACTTATGGCGGACACTGTACTTCGACAACAGCCAATGTAAGTTTCGTCAAGACGTTTTAAGTACGCCCACTATTGAGGTTATTATTTTATTTATTAGGCTTTGTTTTAAAACTTTGGCTCGTTTGTTTAATATTCAAAAGATATTTTTCGGGGTTGTTTTATTAGTTTATAATGCCTGTAATTTGTATGAATGAGAAATAAACAAAAAAGAAACTCGTCTTTTTTTCATTTATGTAAATTTTATTCCTTTTCTTTCTTTCGAAATTTGGTTCTTTGTCTAAAACAGCAAATATTAATTTCGTTAAAGGTTTTTATCCAATGGAAAGAAAAAAAAACGGAGACAAGGATCGTCTTAAAATGTCCGGCTTAATCAAGATACCAGAACAGATATCTGTCTCAATGGGAAGCGAAGAAAATTTGTCCAAAGACTTTTTTCTTTTTTTTCATCTTTTTTGCTTTCTTCTTTCTTTTCTTTCTTCTTTTTTGCATTTTGCACTTTTATGGTGAAAAACAAGGCAGAAAAAAAGAAAGGTAAAAAAGTGATTCTTTTCTTTCTGCTTCGTTTTTCTTCATTTTTTTTTTTTTTTTTTGCTTGTAGTTTTTACTTTTTTTTCTAATTTTTGCTATTTTCGGATTCTTCTTTAATGGATGGGGAGTGAAGAAAATCTATTCAAAGATTGTTTTCTGTTTTCATCATTTTTTCTTTTTTTTTCTTTTTTCTTCTTTCTTTTTTGAATTTTGCACAAAAACAAGACAAAAAAAAAAGAAAAGAAGAAAAGGATTTTTTTCTTTTTTTTTACTTTCTGTTTTGTTTTTCTTCTTTCTTTTTTTGCTTGTAATTTTTACTTTTTTTTAAATTTTCGTATTTTGGATTCTTCTTCTTCTTCTTTATGTGCCGTGTTCCTTCAGGACGTTGGCGATCATGGACTTCCACTTGGTTTTGTCTTTTGTCACTCTCAATAATTTTCTCTTGATAACTCGCTCCCACGTTATTGCTTTCCTAACGGCTAGAACCTCCAGAAATTTAAATGCAATGTCAATAGTCATCTATTAACCACTAGACTCTAGATCTCTCCCCACCCCCATATATCCTTCCCTTTCTCTCCACCTATGTATCTGTCATCGCACCTGCATTCTCAGCTTTCTATTGCTCCTTTCTAACTAGTTTGTACTCCTCACTCTTTTATAATTTTTTTTTTACAGTTATGTAGCCCCCTGCACATCAGTGGCATTCCTGCCTTCCTCGGGGTGAAATGATTAAAAAAAAATCTCTTCTAATTCCCGCTCCGTCAACCATTTGCTCAAACCTAACAAGTACGTCTCTCCCTGTTTTCCCCTGACTCTTCTTCCATTTATCGCACCTGTGAGTATCAAGTTCTTCAGGCCTTGCGTGTCCCAGGATTCCTCATTTGTCTCTTCCTGGTGTTTATTATCAGTTTATTCTATTTTTATATATTTCTTTTTAAACTTTTTTCTCGGCTTTTTTCTTTCTTTTGCTGATCTTTCTTTCTTTCTCTCTCCTTTTCTCTATCTTGTTTTTTTTTTTTGTTCCTTCTGTTTTGCTTTGTTTTTTTCTTCTATGCTTTTTCTTTTTCTCTTTTTTCTTCTTTCGTTTCTTTCGCTCTCTTATATACTTTTCTTCTTTCTCTTTTAATTAATTTCTTTTTCTTTCTTTCCTTTATTACATTTTGCTTTTTTGTTGATATTTCTTTCTCTTTGTTTTTTTAATTTTTGTTTTTTCGCCTTTCTTTTTGTCTTGCTTTTCTGTCTTTTTCATTTTTTTCTCTTGCAATTATTTTAATTGTTTTTAATTTTCCCTTTTTTAGATTATTATTCTTTTAATCTTGTATTCCTTTTTTTCTGTTTTATTTTCTTCTTTCTTTCTTTTTTCTTTCTGCTTTTCTTCTTTTGTCCTTTTTCTTTCAGTTTGCTTTCTTTTCTTTACTTTTTCTTTTCATGTTCTTCTTTCTTTCTTTTGTTCACTGCTATACTGTTCTTTCTTTTTTTATGATTACTAGCAGTATAGCTCGGCGTTGCTCAGGTGTAATGTAAGCATTAAAACTAATCCATGGTCCTCTAGCTCAGACTCATTGGACGTTGGCACGAAAGACTAAAAAGCAATAGTTGTTTCCAGTTAAAGCGAAACCGTAGACTGAAAGAAAAATGAATGGGTGTAAGTCAAATTTTAATTTCCTGGTATTGATATCAAATTTTCTGCACTATTGTAAGAACTGCAACCTTGAAACTTCTGAATATCGTTTCTTATGTCTTCGTCTATGAATGTATGAAATTTGATTAAAATCGGACCACTCCTTCTATAACCCAATTTTTTCGATTATCGATTTTCGATATTTATCGGGGGTACCTCGACACAAAACCTAGCTAAGAACACTCGCAGATGCTTATAGTACAACTGTATAAATTTTCAAGAAAATTGGTACAGCTGTTTCGGAGTCTATAGGTAACGGACGCACACACACAAACACACACACACACACATACAGAGTTCCATTTATATATATATATATATATATATATATATATATATATATACACAAGACCTTACTGAGTCATGATAAAAATTCCAAGAACGACAAAAAGAAGCTGATGGATTAATAATAAAAATGTTTTTCGATTATCGATTTTCGATATTTATCGGGGGTACCTCGACACAAAACCTAGCTAAGAACACTCGCAGACGCTTATAGTATAACTGTGTAAATTTTCAAGAAAATCGGATCAGTCGTTTCGGAGTCTATATGTAACGGACACACAAACAGACACACACATACAGAGACAAAGTTCCATTTATAAATAAGTTTATATATAGAGTCCATAGCTAAATCCGCTACTAAGAAGCTCGGTTCACTGTGCAGGGCCAGGAAGTTCTTAAGTTTGCGATGCGGGTTTATGACGTCACACCGCGGGATAGCGCAAAATGACAACAAAACCATGTAGTCAAATGCAATGTAATATGTTATTTCCTGTTTTAAAGTTGATTTTATTGAATGTTGGTTGTTTTGATTTGATGTACATGGCCTCCAATATCTGCAGGTTCCTCTTACTGTGTGTATGAGTAAGGATCACAGTATTGTTTACTGCGTTTATTATTTTTGGTAACTATTGCCGTTGCCAAGCGGAGTTTTATGTCAACACAAAATAAAATCGTCGGTGATGGTGGATCTTATAATATTTCAGTTTAAACTACCTCTCTGAAGATGGCTCATGTGAGCCGAAAGCTTAGAAGAAAACCAATAAATAATTATCCAAATGTTGGAGAATTTTTGTCTTTATTTTCAACTGAAATTAAAGCAAAAATACGACGTTTAGAACGGCTCATGATTAAACATAATAGACATTCATTGTCTCTTATATTTAATAGCATATATATATATATATATATATATATATATATATATATATATATACACTTATGATCTGAGATTAAGGACAGGATGTTTAAATAAAATAAAGACAAGAGGCAAACTGTATTTTAAATCGCCTACGCGTTTCGTCCGTGATAGACTTTATCAAGGCAAAAAGACGAAATTAGCTTTATTCTAAATTACGTATCTATAAAGAAACAATGTTGGCAACCACAAAGACGCTCACAAATCATTTCAAAAGATTAACAGAATATTTTAGTATTTAGAATTTCGTCATGTGTAGTGCGGTTGAATTCCTTTCATTTTAATATCTCGTGACTTTGCACGACACATGAATAAATTCTAAAAACTAAAATATTCTTTTCATCTTTTGAAATGATTTGTGAGCGTCTTTGTGTAATGTAATGCGATGACCTTGTGACCAAGAAGAAATGGATACATTTTCCATGCAATGTCGGAGGGGTTAGCACCTTGTAGAAAACGTGAAATTGTTATGGCATATGACAAGGTGGAAGTTGCAAAAATAAACCGATTTTTGAGAAACAAAAGATTGCAAAAAAGTAACATTTTCCATTAACTTTTGCCGCATCTTGTGTGTCAATTGCAGTTTTTGTCCGCATATGGAAGGTATTAGACATTGACTGAAGCGTCTTGGCAAAATGCCTAAAAGTGCGCAAAAAACACTCGCATAAGGCATCTCGGGGGAGGAGAGTTCGTAAATTCTAAGCGTTTCAGTGATTTCTGCCGTACCCTATAAATCGATTCAAAAAATTTTTTGCAGACATCAAAGTTTCATGCTATGATCAATAAGTGACCGAATTTTGATTAAGCACACATATCAATTTTATATATACAAATGACCAGAAATAAATTTTCTAGAATTACCAACAATACATTCTATAGTCAGTCAGTCAGTGATACACGCTTGGGCGATCATGTCTTGAAAGAGATATGACTGACTGGGCAGAATATTATACCGCAGTAGATTGCCATTACTTTCTGCGGTAGACTGGTTGCCAGCCAAGGCTATAGAACCCAATCTGTCATGTTATTTAACCCATAACTAGAAGGAAGAGACGGATTAATACCTTACTTGCGCAGAGCATTTAATTAGAATTCGAACTCGGCACCCAATTTCTTGTTCCGAACCGATATTTACAACACACATCCACATTCTATAGTCAATCAGTTAAGTGCCATACGTGATACACGCTCTCTCGAGGCATGACAGACTGGGCAGAAGATTATCCCGCAGTAGGTTGCCATTACTTTCTTTCTATAGAACCCAATCTGTCCTGCTATTTAACCCATAACTGGAAGGAAGAGACGGATTAATACCTTTCCCAAGAGTATTTGCGCGTAAGTGAATATCAGTGGATTCAACTGGAATTCGAACTCGGCTCACCGGCTTCTCGTTCCGAGCCGATATCCACTGTACCACAACGCACTTCTGTAGTATAATAACCAAATATAAATTTTCTATAACTACCGACACTACATTTTGTAGTAAAATGACAAGAAATGAATTTTCTAGAATTACCAACAATATATCTTATAATGAAATGACCTGTAATACATTTTCTAGAACTACAATTAATACATTTTATAACAAAAGGACTAACAATGCATTTTATCAGTAGTGGAAGTCATGCAACTGCGTTCAAAATATATTTAATTGACGCCATAAAATTGTTTCAAAATATTTAAATTTTGGCATTACATAACCCATAAATGTATCGATGTGCTTGTAAACAATAATCAACCAACAAAAATCAACCGTTATCATTCCTACATAATCTCCATAAACTTCAATTCTTGTCTTCTCTTACGAAACCCGTCATGTATCCCTCTACCTTAAGTGACTCTTGTGCCTTCTATTGCCTGAACCTTTGTATAAAAAAGAAGTGTTCTAGTTTGGCCATATTTTCCAACTCAACCACTGGTTGTCGGGAAAAAAACAACGGCAGTCAATAAGTACTTTGAGTGTTGAGAGTAGTAATATATACAATGAGATTTTACCAGTAGCCGGGGGGATCCGAATTTGTAATTCGTGTTGCGCTGATGCAACAAAAGGCGTATTAACTGGGACAATGTCGAAGCAGATAGTATGAATAATGAGTTAATTTGTTACGTCTTTATCTTTGATTCTTTTATGAATAGGATCAATTGTGTTGGGATTCTGAAATCATCCACTATATTCAAATGAATTGTCTCCTCCTGGCCCGGAGGGAACACTCGCATTGTCGTCACAAAGAACTCAATAAAGGGAAACACATCACAACTTTTGAATTAATCAAACTATAAACAGTCATCTTTTATTTTTATGGGGTGAAGGAGAGAAAACTGTGCGTATGTCAGGGGTATACTCATGTGTGCGTCCGCAATTATGGCTTAACATTTATATGAGCTTATCACCTGAAAGCGTGGGTTTAACAGCTGGGCACATCGGCATATGAGTAATGGTTGACGAGCAAGTCTACTTGCCCGATACTACTGAGAAGTGATCCTCATTGTGTGGCCTTGCGCCAATTTTAGTTTAGATTCGCAAATAACAAATGGGTGTCTTTGTGTGAATCGATGGCTAACGATCTACTCTGGCAGACCATTTTTTTTTTAATCATCTCACGCCAAGTAAGGCATTCCACTGCCACTATTGCGCATGGGGCTACATAGGAGAAGTTAAAGAGAAGGAGTGGTTAGACATAGGGAATGTTAGGTGGAAGGTGACAGATGAGTAAGGATAGCGAGGATGAGGGTTGGGCAGATCGGAAGAGTGTTTGATAGAATGGAAGCAGGTTAGTGTGTTAGGAGGTGTGTATTGACCTTACATTTAAACTCCTGGAGATTGTAGCCGTCGGGGAAGCAATCGTGTGGAAGAAAATTCCACAGTCGGGAAGTGCGAGGAAAGAAACTGTTGGAGTAGAAGTTACGGCTGCATTTTATCGGTTTCACTGTAAAAGGGTGAGATCTAGTTGCTAATCTAGTATCGTGTTCAAATTCGTATTTAGGGGGCACCAATGATCTAAGTTCATCGGAGCAGAAGCCGTGAAAGTATTTATAGAAGAGACACAGGGAAGCCACGTTGCGCCGGTGGGAGAGAGACTGCAGGCGGTCTGCCAAGTCGGTATCTATCACATTGCAGACCCTCCTTTGAACCTTGTCGAGAAGCCCGAGAAGAACAGCAGGGGCACCCGACCAGATATGGCAGCAGTATTCAAAGCAAATTACCATTGATTATTGAGTACGATCCTCACCAGATTATGTCTCTCTTCACAAAACTAAGGTAAGCTTTGCAAATAATTTTAGCACGTCAATGTGGCGTAATGGTGAGTGTAGTGATCTGGTTAAACATTACTATTGAGTAGTGAGTATGGTCCTCACTGGGTGTTTCATAGTTATGCCATAAATGAGATAAGCTTAGCAAATAATTATTGGCACCTCAGTGTAGTGTCATGGAAAACGAGTTAATCTTGTTAACCGTTACTATTGATTACAGAGATTGATCTACAGTGGGTGACCCATAATGATGACATCGTGCCAAATTCACCAAAATAACAAAATGAAATAATGTTGTTGGTATGGTCTGTTTGTTCATTAAGATTGATTATACATTTTCATCCTCACTGAGTGCCCCATAATAATGATTTCATTTCAAAACTAAGTTTGGAAAATAAATTTTAGCACTTCGCATTGTGATAATGTCTGAAGACCCAGCCTTTTGTGCAATACCGTTTGGTGCGTGCGATCCTCACTGGGTGTCCCATACGTTTAACCACGCACCACAACAAAAAATAAAAACAACGAATAATTTTGGGCGTTTTAGTTTAGGTATTGGTTAACGAGCTATTACGACTGAGTAGTAATTTCGACCCTCAGGGGTTACATAATAGGAGAGTGAAGAGAGAGGTGAACAGGTCACAGTAGGTGTCGGAGAATGGGTAAGAGAAGGACGGGTACATTGGTGTGAAGAGAGCTGCGTGAGAGCAAAGGGTAAAGTAAGAAGAAGGATGGGAATCAATGAGACAAGCAATGACAGTTGACGTTGCATGTAAAATCTTGGAGATTGTAGCTTTCAAGGAAACCAGAATACGAAAGGGAGTTCCACGGGCGGGAAGTGCGAGAATAAAAGCTGGTTTTTGCTATACTTGATTGTTTGTACAGTAAAAGGGTGAGACCTTTTCGCCAGTCTAGTAGCCCGAGTAAATTCAGGTTGGGGTGGGGGCACCAAGGAGCCAACCTCGTCGGGTCAAAATCCGTGAAAGTATTTGTAGAAGAGACAGAGGAGCTACATCTCATCAGTGAGAGAGAAACTGGAGACGAGCCGTCAGGTCAGAATCGACTACACTGCACATTCTCATTAGTAGTCACATCCTTCCCTTAGCCACTTCCTGACACCCCCTATAACCTGTCACTCTTCCTCATAAGTGTCCTCCTGTGTAACAAGCCTGCATACCAGTGGCAGTAAATTGCCTTGCTTGGGGTAAAATGATATATATAATCACATCATCCCATCGCATGCATCGCCCTAGGGCTGCACTCCCTTCCCTGTACTTGCTTTCCTGACGGCACGGCTACAACATCCAGGAATTTAAATGCAAGGTCAATACTCATCTGATATCCACTTGACTCATCTGTTATCCACTTGACTCCAGTTCTTTCTACATCACCCCGTATATCTTGTTCTTTTCCCTTCTCTCTACCTTCGCAACTGTCCCCACACCTGTGTTCACATCCTTCTCTTGCCCTTTTTCTGACACACCCTGTAACTGGTTCGTCTTTTTCTTCACTCTCCTCCTGTCTTAACTTTTACTCTTATGTAGCCCTCTGCGCGGTACCGCCTTGCTTAGGGTGAAACGATTAAAAGTATATATATATATATATATATATATATATATATATATATATATATATATTGAAATTGATGAACGAGAACAACACTTAAGCTTAAACCAACTAAGTATAACCCCAAAAACAATTAAACTCTATAAATGTATCACTCAAGTTAATTTTGGATGAATATATATATATATATATATAATCATATCACCCCAAGCAAGGCAATATACTGCCACAGGTGTGCAGGGGGTTACATAGGAGGAAAGTTATGAGAAAGATACCTTTATTTATATATAAAGGTATCGTTGAACAACGATTGTCGTAGTTTTATAAGACAGTTCTGATCGAACTAATCAGCCTCCTTATAATTTTTGGGGTCATGCAGACGGTCAACATCAGCCCTAGGATGATACCTGCGATGGCAGTAGAGAAGCTTTCTCGTTTTGACACCTATTCGCTTAATGCCATCTGTGGTCTAATTAAGGATGTTTAAACCGTATATCGGCTCGGAACGAGAAATCGGTGAGCCGAGTTCGAATTCCATCCGAATTCAGTGGATTCACTTACGCACAAATACCCTTGGGAAAGATATTAAGCCGTCTATTCCTTCCAGTTATGGGTTAAATAACAGGACAGATTGGGTTTTATAGCCCTGATCGGCAACCAGTCTACCACAGAAAGCCTACTGCGGGATAATCTTCTACCCAGTCAGTCATATCTCTTTCGAGAGATGATCGGCCAAGCGTGGATCACGTATGGAACTTAACTGATTGACTGAATATAATAGTTGGAAACATAATTAAAGCTGCTACTGGGTATAAAGTGGGGGATCGGTTTTCTATCGTTACGAAGTAATAAACTGATCCCTCTCTAATTACTACTTAATAATATAATACATCTCTTCTCCTAGCTATAGGTTAAATAACAGGATAGACTGGGTTCTATAGCCTTGGTCGGCAACCAGTCTACAGCAGAAAGCAATGGTAACCTACTGCGGGATAATCTTCTGTCCAGTCAGTCATGTCTCATTCGAGACATGATCGCCTAAAGCGTGTATTACGCATGGTACTTAACTGACTGATTTAACAACAAACGCACACGCATGTAGTATTTTTTTCTTACTTCCTCCTTTATTTGGGTATGCTGTATTCCATTTCCTTCGCTGATTCATTGATATTAATATAGTTCTTGTCCCAGTTCTCTATTCTTTGAAACTCTAGCCGCTTTCTCACCGGCGGGATGTGGTTTCCCACTGTCTATTCTACAAATATTTTCATGGCTTCTGCACCGACGAACTTAAGCCACAGGAACCTCGACACAAAACCTAGCTAAGAACACTCGCAGACGCTTATAGTACAACTGTATAAATTTTCAAGAAAATCGGTACAGTTCTTTCGGAGTCTATAGGTAACGGACGCACACACACACACACACACACACACACACACATACAGACAGAGTTCCATTTATATATATATATATATATATATATATATATATATATATATATATATATATACACACAAGACCTTACTGAGTCATGATAAAAATTCCAATAACGCCAAAAAGTAGCTGATGGATTAATAATAAAAATGTTTTCGCGGAATAACGAAATAAATATATATATATATATATTTGCATTTAAAAAGAGAATAAAAAATGTCGTAATTACGGAGAGAGAAAGAGAGAGAGAGAGAAAGAGAGAGAGAATGTGACAAAAAAGATTGAAAGAAAAAGAAGAAATGTATAGAATGGAGAAAGAGAACGAAAAGTAGAAAGAAAGAAAGAAAGAAAGAAAGAAAGAATGAAAGAAAAATGAATGAATATGGCAAGAAAATAGTGCAAAAGAAGGAAAATAAAAAAGAGGATAAAATAATACAAGGAGCAGTGAAAAAGTACATGGCAAGAACGAAAGAAAAAGAAAGAAAATTAATATAAATGAGAAGAAAAAGGAAGAAAAAGATAAAAAAGGAAGAATGAGTTAACATGCTAAGAAAAGAGAAAGAAAGAAAGAAAGAAAGAAAGAAAGAAAGAAGCAAACAAAAAAACAAAAATGGCAGCGTAAAAATGCAGGGCGGAAATAATAACTTTGCTATAAAAAAGAAAATGCAAACGAGGAATGAAATCGAGGGAGAAAGAAAAAAAATGAAGAAAAATAAATAAAAGAAGATGAAAGAAAATGGCAAGATAAAAAAGATAAAAAAAGAAAAAAAATTGAAAAAAAAGATAAAAAAAGAAAAAAATTGAAAAAAAGATAAAAAAAGAAAAAAAATTGAAAAAAAGATAAAAAAAAGAAAAAAATTGAAAAAAAAGATTAAAAAAAGAAAAAAAATTGAAAAAAGATAAAAAAAGAAAAAAATTGAAAAAAAAGATAAAAAAAGAAAAAAAAATTGAAAAAAAAGATAAAAAAAGAAAAAAAATTGAAAAAAAGATAAAAAAAGAAAAAAATGATAACAAAGATAAAAAAGATAAAATAAAGAAAAAGATAAAAAAACAACAATGTGTAGGGATTAAATAAAAAACACTAAATAAAATAAACATAAAAATTTCCCAGGAATCCCCTCACAGGAAAGACCATTCACGCATGTGCAAAAAGAGAGGCTTCCTGGCGCCAAAAATAAACTCGATCTCTTTCTCTGTTGGACTTTGGATGGTAAAGACGTGCCAAACTGTTCGGGAAGGAATTTCCCCAACAAGAGGTCGTTGGAACCAAAAAATAAAATCAGTGTCCAAACTGTCCCTCTAGTGTCTCTGGATCTTTCCTTTTCTCTTTGCCTATTTATTTCAGCGGTGAAAGCTATTCAACAAGTTTTGGATGTTTAAGCGAAAGAACCAACCCAGCAGTAATAGCCATAACATCCCATAATGTAAAAGCCCGACGTGATCTCTACACTAAAGAAAATGAAAGAAAATGGCAAGATAAAAGGTGAAAAAGATAAAAAACAAGAATGAGTTAACATGCAAAGGAAAAAGAAAAAAGAAAGAATGAAAGAAAGAAAAGCAGAAGAAATAAAAAAGAAAGGTGCAAAGAGAAAGCGAAAGAAAATGACAACAGAAAAAGGTGAAAAAGAAAAAGACACACACACACACAGAGACAAAGTTCCATTTATAAATAAGTTTAGATAAATATTTGCTCTGTAATTAAATACACTGGGTTCTTTTTGTGGATCATTTTTAATACTTTGTAATTTCTAATATTATATTACTAGGATCCACTGGGATTATTCACCAAAAATGACAACAGAAGGTGAAAAAAAAAAAAAAAAAAAGAAACAACCATATCTGGTCGGGTGCCCCTGCTGTTCTCCTCGGGCTTCTCGATAAGGTTCAGAGGAGGGTCTGTCATGTGATAGATACCGACTTGGCAGACCGCCTGCAGTCTCTCTCCCACCGGCGAGACGTGGCTTCCCTGTGTCTCTTCTATAAATACTTTCACGGCTTCTGCTCCGATGAACTTAGATCACTGGTGCCCCCTAAATACGAATTTGTACGAGATACTAGATTAGCAACTAGATCCCACCCTTTTACAGTGAAACCGATAAAATGCAGCCGTAACTTCTACTCCAACAGTTTATTTCCTCGCACTTCCCGACTGTGGAATTCTCTTCCAAACGATTGCTTCCCCGACGGCTACAATCTCCAGGAGTTTAAATGTAAGGTCAATACACACCTCCTAACACACTAACCTGCTCCCATTCTATCAAGCACTCTTCCCATCTGCCCGACCCTCATCCTCGCTATCCTTACTCATCTGTCACCTTTCTCCTGACATTCCCTATGTCTATCCACTCCTTCTCTTTACGTTCCCCTATGTAGCCCCATGCGCAATAGTGGCAGTGGAATGCCTTGCTTGGGGTGAGATGATTAAAAAAAAAAAAAAGAACAGAAAATGACAGCGTGTAGTTGCAGGAGCAAAGAACAACTTAGTAAGATAAAGAACAATGAAAGCTAAAAAGCAAGTATACCAGAAAGAAAGATAAACCAGGAAAAGACAAAGAAAAACGGAAGGAAGGAAGGAAGGAAGGAAGGAAGGAAGGAAGGAAGGAAGGAAGGAAGGAAGGAAGTGGCAAACTTCGGAAAGTTAGCAGAAGAAATTGGAAAAGTGACGAAAAGCAAAAGGAAAACAGGGGCGTGACAATAAGATATAAAAAAATCAATCGTCAAGAAAATGAATTCGTCATGAATTGTCAATAACATATGCGAAAATATTAAAAAAAAAGAAAACGAAATAAAGAAAAAAAAACGAACACTGAATTAAAAGGAAAGATGAAACAAAAGTCCCCCACAAAAAATCTAAACCTTTATAAATATATAATTGTGAAAAAAAAAAAACAACATAAAAGCATCTAATTAAAAAGGAAAAAATATTGCGATAAAAATATCCATTTGTTGAATTATTCAATGAAATAATGAATATTTTATCACGTCTATTCTTTGAGGAATCTCTCTAAATTTCATGGCTCTCAAAACCACATATATTAGTCGTTCAGGCTTGATAAACTAATGGTTAACTAAACCCTACCGCCGACTGCATTGTTCCTTTACACGAAAAAAATTGGAGTTAAAGATATGTTGCTATGCGAACAGAAATTACCAAGGAGACTTGAGAATTCATGTATAGTCCACTAGGTCGTTTGCTAAATCACTTAGAGTGATATATATATATAGTGACGGTAAACAATCCTTGGTAAGAAAATTTGGTGATTAATCCCAGTGGATCCTAGTAATATAATATTAGAAATTACAAAGTATTAAAAATGATCCACAAAAAGAACTCAGTGTATTAATTACAGAGCAAATATTTATCTGAACTTATTTATAAATAGAAATTTGTCTGTGTGTGTGTGTGTGTGTGTGTGTGTGTGTGTGTGTGTGTGTGTGTGTCCGTTACCTATAGACTCCGAAACGGCTGAACCAATTTTCTTGAATATTTACACAGTTGTACTATAAGCGTCTGCGAGTGTTCTTAGCTAGGTTTTGTGTCGAGGTACCCCCAATAAATATCGTAAATCGATAATCGAAAAAATCGGGAGTGGTCTGATTTTAATCAAATTTGATACACTCATAGACAAAGACATAAGAAACGATATTCAGAAGTTTCAAGGTTGCAGTTCTTACAATAGTGCAGAAAATCGATAATATATATATATATATATATATATATATATATATATAAGGCAAGATGTTTGTGTGTGTGTCTGTTTATCTGCCTGCATGTCTATATTTTTTCAGCCCTTTTATTTTAGTTTTTGCTTTAGGTTTGGCTCTAATTAGGTATAATTGTAGTTTTTAGTCTCAGCCGTGATACCATTTACTCATAGGACTTATTTAGCCTTCAAAATTCAGTTTTACTAATTTGATATCGATACCAGGAAATCAAAATTTGACTTCTTTCAGTCTACGGTTTCGCTTTAACTGGAAACAACTATTGCTTTTTAGTCTTTCGTGCCAACGTCCAAAGAGTCTGAGCTCCAGGACCATGGATTAGTTTTAAAGCTTTCATTACACCCGAGCAACGCCAGGCTATTCTGCTAGTTAAACAATGAATTTCGAATCACCTCACCTAGGGAATAGTCTAATTCCGCAGTAAAATTTGTCACTCGTCTGTCTTGTCAACCCCGGTGTAGACTGAATTCTTGTCAGAAGGGCAATCAGTTCTTGTCAGAAGGACAAAACAAAGATTTTGAGAGTATATAATTACACCAGACAAAAGACACGAGACAAGGGTCAAGGAAGGGTGGAAATTTTTGCTTAAAAATGAATAAGTTATATAAACCCTAATATTAAATAGAAGACATTAATTTGGGGTTATATGAAGAAGTAAAAAAAAAAAAGGCAAAAAGGAGGGGTTAAGAATAACAGTAAAACATAGATAAAAATAAGTAAAGGAGAACTGGAAAGGGATTCGGGAGATCATAAAGAGGGGAAAGTTTATAAATCATAAAGGGTAGGTGTATAGGGTTAAAAAAAAAAGGAAAAATCAGAATTAGTTATACTTTCGGCATTAGAGGAATTAGTGGGATGGTGAATATATAACGCAAATTAGTTACTATTTGATATCAACAGATATTATGGAAATTTGAATTTGTTTTTATGCCGGCATTTAAAATCTAATTTATTACTCTGATTCAATAGTTGATTTTGATTATTGTATTTTATTATTCAAAGATTTTCTTCTAAGCTTAAAATATACCTCTCTATGAATATTAGGAGCACATGCAGAACCTATAATGTAACGTTCCAAACTATATGTGAGCTTAGGTTTTTCTCCTTCAATTCCAAAAATCTTTCGGAACAAGTTGTCTGGTGTTTTAGTCTAGGGTTAAAAAATAAGTGTCTATGGGTAAAAAATATTTACTTCCATTTATCCGAGGAAATTCAAATGTAAATATTGCCATTATATATATATATATATATATATATATATATATATATATATATATATATATATATATATATATTACGGAAATTAATGAAGATTAACGAATCTTGGTTATAAACAACCGACAATTTAAAATGATTTTTTTTAAACATTATTTTTGATCGATACTTATATTTAAGTAGATATTCTGTTTTTAATTAAACAGTATTATATATTTATATCTACTGGCCTGATTATTTACGATAAATTTTTATTACGAAAATGTGTGTCATTCGGCAGGATTCGAACATGCGACCCCTGTTCGTGCTCGAGATCAAATGGTAGATTCCCCTATGTGGATAGGGGTCACAAGTTCTTCTTCATTTTCTTCAACTTCTTTTTCGTCTTCTGCGACGTCTTCTTCATCTTCTTCTCTTTCTTTTTCTTTTTCTCCTTCTTCGTTTTTTTCTTCGTCTTCGTTGTATTCTTCATCTTTTTAACTGTCATCGTCATCGTCTTCGTCTTCATCGTCTTCTTCCTCGTCTCCTTCTTTTTTCTTCTTCTTTTTCTTATTCTTCTGGTTTTTCGTCTTCGTCGTCTTCTTCCTCTTCTTTTCGTATTCTTCTCTTCTTCTCGTTCTTTTCTTCTCGTTCTTCTTCTTCTTCTTCTTCTTCTTCTTCTTCTTCTGCAACTTCTTCTTCATCTTCTTCTCTTTCTTCTTCTTTTTCTTCTTCTTCTTCTACTTGAAATTGACCTGACTACTCCCATGTGCGTTGTGGTGCAGTAGATATCGGCTCGGAACGAGAAATCGGGTAGCCGAGTTCGAATTCCAGTAGAATTCATTGCATTCACTTACGCGCAAATACATTTGGGAAAGGTATTAAACCGTCTCTGCCTTCCAGTTATGGGATAAATAACAGGACAGATTGGGTTCTATAGCCTTGGCTGGCAACCAGTCCGCCGCAGAAAGCAATGGCAACCTACTGCGATAATCTTCTGCCCAGTCAATCATGTCTCTTTCGAGACATGATCGCCGAAGCGTGTTTCACGTATGGCACTTAACTGACTGACTCCCATGCACAACTTCTCTTGCTGCTGACATTGAATTAATATTTCTGCTCAAAAGATGATCGCGTTCACCATCAGTTTCCGCAGCTATTATTACAGCGGCATCTTTGTTCACATGAACGTACCATTGAAAGCCAGTCTCTACCGTAGACGCAGCCTGTTGGCTCAGCCACTGATCACATTTACAGGGTGTATATGGGTCGGCTAATTTTCAAATTTTAGGTTTTTAGTCGTCCTTTGGCAATGTTGTAGTTCTCTTTAATGAATTCTTTTGGGTTCTCAGACTAAATTGTAGTAATCTCTAGTAACTTTTCGATTTTTTAAGGGCAGTTTTAGTATTTTATGATACTTTACTCGTCAAAAATGTTGGCGACCTTTCTAGCACTCTTTTTCTTTTTACATTACTTCACAGTTTCACTGTACGAATTTTCCCCTATTTTCTTACGAATTTTCTCCTATTTTCTTAAGAATTTTCCCCTATTTTCTTACGAATTTTCTCCTATTTCTTTACGAATTTTCCCCTATTTTCTTACGAATTTTCCCCTATTTTCTTACGAATTTTCTCCTATTTTCTTACGAATTTTCTCCTATTTTCTTACGAATTTTCCCCTATTTTCTTACGAATTTTCTCCTATTTTCTTACGAATTTTCCCCTATTTTCTTACGAATTTTCTCCTATTTTCTTACGAATTTTCCCCTATTTTCTTACGAATTTTCTCCTATTTTCTTACGAATTTTCCCCTATTTTCTTACGAATTTTCTCCTATTTTCTTACGAATTTTCCCCTATTTTCTTACGAATTTTCCCTTATTTTCTTATGAATTTTCCCCAATTTTCTTATTAATTTTCCCTTATTTTCTTACGAATTTTCTCCTATTTTCTTATTAATTTTCCCTTATTTTCTTACGAATTTTCCCCTATTTTCTTACGAATTTTCCCCTATTTTCTTACGAATTTTCTCCTATTTTCTTACGAATTTTCTCCTATTTTCTTACGAATTTTCTCCTATTTTCTTACGAATTTTCTCCTATTTTCTTACGAATTTTCCCCTATATTCTTACGAATTTTCTCCTATTTTCTTATTAATTTTCCCTTATTTTCTTATGAATTTTCTCCTATTTTCTTATTAATTTTCACTTATTTTCTTATGAATTTTCTCCTATTTTCTTATTAATTTTCTCCTATTTTCTTAAGAATTTTCTCCTATTTTCTTACGAATTTTCCCCTATTTTCTTACGAATTTTCTCCTATTTTCTTATTAATTTTCCCTTATTTTCTTATGAATTTTTCTCTATTTTATTATGAATTTTCTCCTATTTTCTTCGATTTGCCATGGCTTTTACCCCATTTTATGTTCATTTTATCTTTTATTTTTTAGGATTTTGGCATTTTTTCTATTTTATTATGAATTTTCTCCTATTTTCTTCGATTTACCATGGCTTTTACCCCATTTTATATTCATTTTATCTTTTATTTTTTAGGATTTTGGCATTTTCTCTATTTTATTATGAATTTTCTCCTATTTTCTTCGATTTACCATGGCTTTTACCCCATTTTCTATTCATTTTATCTTTTATTTTTTAGGATTTTGGCATTTTCTCTATTTTATTATGAATTTTCTCCTATTTTCTTCGATTTACCATGGCTTTTACCCCATTTTATATTCATTTTGTCTTTTATTTTTTAGGATTTTGGCATTTTCTCTATTTTATTATGAATTTTCTCCTATTTTCTTCGATTTACCATGGCTTTTACCCCATTTTATATTCATTTTATCTTTTATTTTTTAGGATTTTGGCATTTTCTCTATTTTATTATGAATTTTCTCCTATTTTCTTCGATTTACCATGGCTTTTACCCCATTTTATGTTCATTTTATCTTTTATTTTTTAGGATTTTGGCATTTTCTCTATTTTATTATGAATTTTCTCCTATTTTCTTCGATTTACCATGACTTTTACCCCATTTTATATTCATTTTATCTTTTATTTTTTAGGATTTTGGCAGATTTTTTTTATTTTAGGTCTAATGATTCGGATACACCTTGGTTTATCCTCATTCTCTGCAGTTCCAGCAGCTGTCATATAAGTAGCGTTCCTTTGCAGACGAAGATCATGTTGAACTTCATTTTCTGAAGCTCGTGCGGCAGCTGTAGTTGTAGCAGAAATGCTGCAACGAAGTACACACTGAGCTTCATTCTTTGAATCTCTTGTAGCAGCCATAGCAATTCTGTTTAGATGATACTCACGTCGAGCCTCATTCTCGCGCAGCTGCAATGGCAGAAGTCTTTCTGGTCAAACGATCTTTTACGTTAAACGTCTTCTTTCCCCTTAGCTTCCGTTGATAACCTAAGTTGACGTACTTCGTTAATCACTGAAGCTCTGGAAGCTTCAGTTTAAAAAGTATTTATGAATTGTCTAAATGAACACTAATCATTTTCAATTGAATGTGCAGATACAATGAGAGAAGCATTTCTAGTTTGTTGGCTCAAACAACTCTCGTCAATGGACATATCTATCGCATTCACAGATCATTCCACACTTTGGGACTGCTTACTACTTGATGAAGCCTCGACGATGAAGGGGACGCGAAAACGTAAATCTTAAATATAAAACACTATCAGAGTGTTATGTTTATGAACCAGAGTTCGAAATCTCAAGTTTAGAAATGATTTCCATTCTTAGATGGCAATTCTTTGTCTAAATAAGCCTAACCTGCATGAAATAGAATATTTCAGTCATGAATCAAGCCAGAGATAAGACAAGAACAGTGTGGTTTCGTCAAAGACACTGGAACAAGGAACGCCATATTTATGATTAGGATGCTCTCTGAAAGGGCAATACAAATGAAAAAGGACTTATACCTGTGCTTTATTGATAATGCGAAGGCGTTTGACAAAATACGCCACAAAGAATTGATGGAGATGCTCGGCAGCCTTGATATATTTGGGAAAGACCTAAGAGTAATCTTTAGTGGCAGCAAACCGCTAGTATACGGACAAGTAACGAATTCAGCAGATATACAAAGATAGAAAGGGGCGTAAGACAAGGATGTGTCTTTTCACCGGATCTATTCAACTTGTACAGCAGGAATATTTTGAGGACCCTAGTGGTTATGCCTGGATTTCTCATCGAAGGCTACTATTTAAACAACATAAGGTACGCTGATGATACAGTGCTGATAGCAGACACGGAAAGGAAACTTCAAGATCTCCTACAAAAGGTAGCTAAAGAGAGTGACAAGAAAGGTCTACAAATAAGCTGTAAGAAAACCGAATGCATGGTCATCAGTAAAAAGGGCAACCCATTATGCCAAATACAAGTCGGATATATTAGAATCAAGCAGGTACAAAAATGTAAATACCTGGAAAGTCTTATAACAGAAGAAGGAAAGTGCGACACAGAGATCCGAAGTCGAATTGGCATGGCAAAGGAAGCATTCCAGAAGTTGAGTAAAGTATTAAGAAACAAGAGAATTTCGTTAAAAACAAAGAATAGAGTACTGCATTGCTATGTGTTGTCCGTCCTTCAATATAGCAGTGAATGCTGGACAATATAATCAAAGATGAATGAAAAACTTGAAGCAACTGAAATGTGGTTCTGCAGAAGGATGCTGCGAATATCATGAATTGAACATGTGAGCAATGATGAGGTTTTGGAAAGGATGAAAACGAAAAGAAAAATAATACTGAGCATCAGGAAGAGACATCTGAAATTCCTGGGACATGCAATGAGGAAGGAGGGCTTGGAGAACCTGATACTAACAGGCCAGATAGAGGGTAAAAGGGACTGGGGAAAGCAACGGATAACATATTTGAAGAACCTAATTAGTTGGATGATGGAACGAGGGTTGCATGCCTACATCCTGAAAGGACAGGGCACATAAAAGAAGAAGAGACGGGTATAAAGTGGGGGATCAAATCTATATTATAATCAATATATAAACTGATCCCTCATTTTGTGGCCATGCTAGTTTCTATACATTTATATTCTAGATTTATGGGCTTGAGCTAGTGGATGACAGAACGAGGGTTGCATGGTGTAACAGGAGAAAGCGTGCTAAGAGCCACCAGGGATAGGAAGACGTGGAAAACCATGATCGCCTACGCCCTGAAAAGACAGGACACATAGAAGAATATATATGCCAACTGTTTATAAGAAATTATAACGTGGATATAAAGTGGGGGATCAAATCTATATAATAATCAATATATAAATTGATCCCTCATTTTGTGGCCATACTAGTTTCTATACATTTATATTCTAGATTTATGAGCTTGAACTAGTGGATGACGGAACGAGGGTTGCATGGTGTAACAGGAGAAAGCGTGCTAAGAGCCACCAGGGATAAGAAGATGTGGGAAACCATGATCGCCTACGTCCTGAAAGGATAGGGCACATAGAAGAAGAATGTTTGTAGAATATGAGAATCATGTCAGAAAATAAAGCTTAATACAGTGACACCATAAAGCTTAGTACTGTCGCATCTCGACTTATGTCGTTTCGACTTACGTCACTTTCGAAGTTAAAGCGTTACATCCGTTCAAATACATTGATTTGTAAAATATTTGTGTTCATCAAAGGATCGAACCTTGATCTACAAGTTGCCTGATTTGGGTTGAATTCGCATAAAGCGTTTGGAAGGAAAAGATTTCGTAAATTCTAAGCGTTTCAGTGATTTTTACTGCAACCTGTAAACCTATTCAAAACATTTTTGCGTACATCAAAGGTCATGATCGACAAGTGACCCAATTTTGGTTGAAATCGAACCAAGGGTTTCAGAGGAGTAGGGTTCGTTAGAATGGAGACCCACAGACACATACACAGACATATCCATTTATATATACAGTGTAAACCTGATATAAGAGCGTTATCGGGAGTGGATAAAAGTTATCTTATACCCGGGTTTCTCTTATATCCGGTGTTTGGTTTATTTTATATACATTACCACAGGTTATAATTTGGGACCAGAGAAAACTTCTTATATCCGGGTCTCTTATATCCGTGTTATACATCGTTGTATGTATATATATATATATATATATATATATATATATTAATAATAATAATAATAAAACCGACTCTGTACGTATTCTAATCTTAAAATGTTACACAAGAAACTTTTAAAGACTATGAATAAACAGCAGAATCTAATTCCGTTATCGTCCTTGGCTATAGAGCTTTGGACAAAGAGGGGGAAAAAAAAGAAAACTGCGTAGGACCGACAATGCATACGGTTCTTCACAGTAAAGAAAAAAACCCTCGAACGGAACGAACCACCAGGAAAGAAAAGTGCTCGATACTAAACTAACCAAAAAGTGTTAACAAAAAGGCAGTTATAATAATCGTATATATATATATATATATATATATATATATATATATATATATATATATATATATACGATTATTTAGACTATTTACGCTCTCACACCCTAATTGAGCACTCTGGAAGAATGGTAGACTTTGAAAAACAGAAGCTACTCTGGCATCTAGCTTCGTTTATTAGAACGAATTAGAACACTCTCAGCTATTGGGCGTGTATAATGATAATATACACGCTAAAAGTCTGCCTCCTTCTACCGAGTGCCCATAGCACAGAGGTAGAATCGCCGACTAACACCATTTCAGTCGGGTTTCAATCCTGGGTAAAAAGCAATCGGAGTCTAACCGTACTGATGAGCTGTGATACAGCGAAACAGTTCTGTCTGTGGATGACTATATATATATAGGTATATATATATATATATATATATATATATATATATATATATAGATTACATTCATTTGAAAAATGTTTGTGTACAACAAAGTTTCGGACCTTGATCTAAAAGTTACCCGATATTGGTTGAATTCGCATAAGGTATATTGGAGGAGAAGAGTTCGTAATTTTTTTTCTTTTTTTTCTTTCTTTCTTTCATTCTTTCTTGGATTTGTATTCTTTTCTTTCTTTCGTTTTTGCATTTATATTCTTTTCTTTCTGGGTTTACATTGTAATTCCTTCTTTTCTTCCTCTATTTCTTTCTTTGTTCTTTATTCTTTATTCTTTATTCTTTTATTCTTTATTCTTTTATTCTTTATTCTTTAATCTTTTATTCTTTATTCTTTTATTCTTTATTCTTTAATTCTTTATTCTTTAATCTTTTATTCTTTATTCTTTTATTCTTTTATTCTTTATTCTTTATTCTTTTATTCTTTATTCTTTTATTCTTTATTCTTTATTCTTTAATCTTTTATTCTTTATTCTTTAATCTTTTATTCTTTATTCTTTATTCTTTTATTCTTTATTCTTTATTCTTTATTCTTTTATTCTTTATTCTTTAATCTTTTATTCTTTATTCTTTATTCTTTTATTCTTTATTCTTTATTCTTTTATTCTTTTTATTCTTTTATTCTTTATTCTTTTTATTCTTTAATTCTTTATTCTTTAATCTTTTATTCTTTATTCTTTTAGTCTTTATTCTTTATTCTTTTATTCTTTTATTCTTTATTCTTTATTCTTTATTCTTTTATTCTTTATTCTTTATTCTTTTATTCTTTCATTCTTTATTTATTCTTTATTCTTTTATTCTTTATCATTTTATTCTTTTATTCTTTATTCTTCATTCTTTTATTCCTTATTTTTTATTATTTTATTCTTTATTCTTTATTCTTTTATTCTTTATTCTTTTATTCTTTATTCATTCTTTATTCTTTTATTCTTTTATTCTTTATTCTTTTTTCTTTATTCTTTTATTCTTTATTCTTTATTCTTTATTGTTTTATTCTTTCATTCTTTATTCTTTTATTCTGTATTCTTTTATTCTATTATTCTTTTCTTCATTCTTTATTTCTTACGTTCTTTATTTACATTCGTGTTCTTTTCTTTCTTTCCAGTTATATTCTTTTTTTTTTCTTTCTGTCTTTCTTTAATATTTACTAATTCCACTTTACATTGTTATTTTTCTTTTCTTTCTTTTTTACATATTTATACTTTGTTTTTCTCGTTGGGTCTTATTCATTTTCTTTTATTCTTTTTTCTTTCTTTGTTTAAGTTTCTGTTCTTTTCTTTCTTGCTTCTTTCTTTCTTTACTTTTTTATTCTTTATTTTCTGTCTTTTGTTCTTTCTTTCTTTCGTCCTTCCTTTCTTTCTTTACATGTTTATTCATTTGTTTTTCTTTAGATTTTATTATCTTTCTTTCTTTCCTTTTTTTTACATTTTTATTGTTTTCTTTATTTATTTCTTTACATGTTCATTTCTTACTTTTTTTTTCTTTTTTTTTTACTTTTGAATTTTTCTTTTCTTTCTATTCTTTTTTCTTTCTTTCGTTCTTTATATATTCATTCTTTTCCTAATTACTTTGTTTTTTTCTTTTTTTTCACACTTGTATTCATTTCTCTTCTTTCCAGCTTTCCTTCCTTCCTTCCTTCCTTCCTTCCTTCCTTCCTATCTTTCTTTCTTTTCTACGTTTGTATTTTTCTTTCTTTCTTTATGTATTTGTTCTTTCTTTAGATTTTATTCTTTCTTTCTTTCTTTCTTTCTTTCTTTTATACGCTTGTATTTTTTCTTTCTTTATATATTTTTTCTTTAGATTTTATTCTTTTCTTTCTTTTTTCTTTCTTCCTTTTTTTCTTTTTTACGTTTGTATTTTTCTTTCTTTATATAATCATTCTTTCTTTAGATTTTGTTCTTTTTTTTCTTTCTTTTCTTTACATTAGTGTTCTTTTTATTCCTTTGTTTCTTTCTTTACATATTTATTCATTTCATTCTTTCTTCAAATTTTATTGTTTCCTTTCTTTCTTTCATTCTTTATTTCTTTTCATATTTATTCTTTTGTTCCTTTCTTTACACATTGTTTTTTTTCATTCTGTCTTTTCTTTCTTTGCTTTTTTTTAACATTCAATCCCAATTACTTTCTTTTATTCTTCATTTTGTTTTTTGTTTTTGTTTTTTTTTTTGTTTTTTTTGGGGGGGTTTTTTTTCCTCTTTTGGAACATCACGGAAGTCATTCCGGTTCCACTCGCGCAGCAGTGCCAAAGAAATCAGAGCATTCACATCGAAACGCAACGAAGCTTCATCTGAACCTTCATGTCGTTCACCGATTCCGTCTGATCACCAATCGCTGTTGTCTTTCATATCTTTTCCACACTCGGCCTATTAAATGAGATTCATTTGTAGCAAGTATCAACAGGATACCTCACAACGCATGCGCCTATCACATTCTTCATTGTCACTCATTGAACAAATGTTATCAGAGATACCCGAAAAAAATGTACAACGAACAAAAGTCTCTAAACATAATTTATATTCCTCTCTTACTATATATATATATATATATATATATATAATGTGAATAATGAACGAAGAAAAAATTAACAACGTTCAAACCAGTAATTTAAAACAGTGCTCGATATGAAATAGAACTATGAATATTTATTATAAATTATAGTTTAGAACATGTACAAATTATGATCTACTACAAAATGTATACTTTGTAGTAGATTATATTTTGTACATTTTCAGAATTATAATTTATAATATATATATATATATATATATATATATATATATATATATATATGTGTGTGTGTGTGTGTGTGTGTGTGTGTGTGTGTGTGTGTGTGTGTGTGTGTGTGTGTGAGTAAAAAATATACTCAGTTACGATTTGAGATTAAGGACAGGATGGTTAAATAAAAAGAAGTCAAAAGGAAAACTGTATTTAAATCGCCTACGCGTTTCGTCCTGTGATGGACTTTATTAAGGCAAAAAGATTTCAACTTCATTAATGTTAATCTTTTTGAATGTTTTATGAGCAATTTTATAGTTGCTAACACTGTTTGTTTATAGATACGTAATTTAAAATAAAGCTCATTTCGTCTTTTTGACTTGATAAAGTCCATCACAGGACGAAACGCGTAGGCGATTTAAATACAGTTTTCCTCTTGTCTTCTTTTTATTTAACCATATGTATATACTAGCAGTATAGCCCGGCGTTGCTCGGGTGCAATGAAATCTTTAAAACTAATCCATGCTCCAGGAGCTCAGACTCTTTGGACGTTGGCACGAAAGACTAAAAAGCAATAGTTGTTTCCAGTTAATACGAAACCGTAGACTGAAAGAAAAATGAATAGATGTAAGTCAAATTTTGATTTCCTGGTATCGATATCAAATAAGTTTTTCTCGTCGTAAACTGAATTTTGAAGGCTAAATAAGTCTTCTGAGTAAAGGGTATCATGGCTGAGACTAAGAACTACAATTATACCTTCTTAAAGTCAAACCCGAAGCAAAAACTAAAATAACATGGCTGAAAAACTGATTTTGATCAGACCCGGTATCTTGCCTTTTATATATATATATATATTATCGATTTTCTGCACTATTGTAAGAACTGCAACCTTGAAACTTCTGAATATCGTTTCTTATGTCTTTGTCTATGAGTGTATGAAATTTGATTAAAATCGGACCACTCCTTCTATAACCCGATTTTTTCGATTATCGATTTTCGATATTTATCGGGTGTACCGTCTACTTATCCCTGGTGGCTCTTAGCACGCTTTAACGAAACTTGGTTATAAACAACCGCCAATTTGAAATGATTTGTTTGAACATTATTTTTGATCGATACTGGTATTTAAGTAGATATTCTGTTTTTGTTTGTGCTTTTAATTAAACAGTATTATATATTTATATCTACTGGCCTGATTATTTAGTATAAATTTAAAACCTCGTTTAGACTGGAGGTCATACGTGGTCGAGCGGTCTAAGACGTTACCAGATCAAATGGTAGCTTCCCCTATGTGAATAGGGGTCGCAGGTTCGAATCCTCGTGCGCATAAGAGGAGAGTGATAAGAAAGAGTAACAATTCATAGGGGTTTTCAGAGAATGTGTATGAAGGATGAGACCACTGGTGTGAATAGAGCAGTAGTGTAGAGTGGACGGGAAAAAGAACATGAGGGAAAAGATGTGTGTCAGTGATATAGATGACAATTGACCTTACATTTAAATTCTTGGAGATTTTAGCTGTCAAGAAAGCAATTATACAGAAAGGAATTCCATAGGCGGGAAGAGCGAGAAAAGAAACTGATGGAGTAGAAGTTATGGTTACATGTTATTCGTTTCATTGTAAAAGAGTGGGACCTAGTTGCTAGTCTAGTAGTTCGATTAAATTCTTGTAGAGGGTGCACCAGAGATCTAAGCTCATCGGAGCAGAAACCGTAAAAGTATTTGTAGAAGAGACATAAGTGTGAAAGTGACTGCATCTGAGCTACCAAGTCGGGATCGATCGCATTGCAGATGCTCCGTTGTATTGTGTCAATAACCCTGAGGTGAACAGCAGGGACACCCGACCAGATGTAACAGCAGTATTCAATACACGGCCGGAGGATAGATTCAGACGAGAAAAAAAAACTTCCTGGCCCTACACATTGAATTGACCTTTCTAGCAGCAGATTTAGCGATGGATTCGATGTAGTCATTCCACTTAAGGTCTGCTGAGAGACTTAGGCCAATGAGACGAAGTGTGTTGCTTTGAGGGAGACTAGCCTGATCCATGCTAATGGGGTTAAAAAGGATTGTCTATTGTGTTTAACAAATAGCAGCTTCGTTTTGGAAGCATTAAAATTCACGAGCCATTTCTTACACCAGTCAACCACAGATTAGAGGTATTTTTCAAGCTCAGCAGGGTTCGCTTTGTCAGCTTCAGCGGATTTATGATTGAGTCGGGAGTAAATGGTGGTGTCGTCAGCGTAGATGCCTACTTCGAATCTGATTACCCCAGGGAGATCGTTGATGAAGATCAAAAAACGCGTAGGACATAGAATAGTGCCTTGGGGAACACCCGCGTTCTTATGATACTATCGGAAGCCATGTCTGTTCAATACTACCTTCATTACGCGATTTGAAAGGAATGACTGGATTAGATCAAACAATCGTCCAGTTATACTATAGCCACGTACCTTGCGTAGAAGGCCAGCATGCCAGACTCTCTCAAACGTTTTGGAGATATCTAGGGCAACAGCTTGAGCTTCATTGTTCTAATCGAGAGCCTGGTTTATATATTCAGTGATGGTCGTTAGCATATCTGCAATAGACATGGTAAAGCGGAAACCATACCGTTTGCTAGAGAAGAGACTTTGGGCTGAGAGATGACCTGGTAAAGCGGAAACCATACCGTTTGCTAGAGAAGAGACTTTGGGCTGAGAGATGTTGAACCACTTCCGAATTGATAATAGCCTCGGTAGGAGGCTAATAAATCGATGATTAGAGGGGGTCTGAGGGTTCTCCAGAATTCTTAAATACAGGAAGCACAGAGGAGGAGATCCAGCAGGCAAGAAACCAAGTGTTGAGTTGTGATAATGTTTAGTGCTAAGATTAATGGGTTTTTCAGTAGTTTTACTGATAAAAGGTAATTTGGCTAGCAGTTTTTACTGTAAAGTGTTCGATCTCGAGATAGAGATATCGCTTTGATAGGTTTAACGAAATTAAGTTTGGGACCACTTAGATTTATTCTCTAAGAGAAATAAATAACAACTTTTATGTCTTAGAAGAATAATATAGATATATTTCATTGTTGCTCAGAATTGTACAATAAAACCAAAATTAACATAGATTAATTTCAAATGTAATTAAAGTTAATTCATATTTTCTTTTCATCAAAGAAACGATCACGAGCCTTTATTACTGCAGAGCAAATCCTTGGCAATCTTTCTAGTAATTTATAAAAATAAGTTGGTGAAAGTGATTTCCAAGCATCCTGGAAGCGTTTAAACAACATTTGTTCATTTTTAGGAAGTTCA
>JBBBDQ010000909.1:3617500-3660000 GCA_037127315.1 Ascarosepion bandense | reverse complement strand
AATTTAATTTTGTGTGTTTTTATTATCATATAGAGATTATCAGTGCAACTAATACTAAGTTTCAGTGTATTCTTGTTAAAGATTTTGGATTATTAAGTGGAAAGTGTTTTGAATTAGATTAAGGAATTTATTGTCTAACTTGGTATTAACCATTTGGTAAAATGGTGATGTTTAGCAAATTATTTTCTTATTTCAATTGTGTTTGTTTATTATATTTAATATACTTGCAATTATAGCAGCTATCTTCTAAAAAACATGTAAATAACCTCCCACCCCACTTAATTGAACTCATTGACTGACCTTGCTTTTATTTATTTCATCATTTTTAATTTCTATTTTATATATTTTTAAATATCCTTATCTATATATTACAAAATAAATACAACCTCATTTTACTCCCTGATGATGGCGTTTTAACACGCGAATTTTATAGCTATTAAGTTGAAATATATTATTATTATTATTATTATTATTATTATTTCATTTCTCATAATATTTCGATTTCTGCTATGGTTGCACTACCTACCAAGTCTGAGGGAAGACCTAAGACAGGTCTTGGGGTGTTGTTATGGCTCCATTTCATGTTTTTTCTATCTCCCCTAATATCCCTAGCGTTACATAGACAGTTTTCCTTAGTGTGTGGGCTGTATTAATAAGACAATTTTTTGTATATCTCTTAAACTGGGGTTTCCAGCGATTCTTCAATGTGTTGTTTTGTCCCATTTTTTATCGTTCCAAATGCACCTACTATCACTGGCACGATTCTGGTTTTCAATTTCCACATTTTTTTCTATTTCAATTTCCAGGTCTTTATATTTTGACATTTTTCGAATTCCTTGATTGCTATGTTACAATCCGCCAGACAAGCCATATCAATTAATAGGCAAGTTTTTCTTTCTGGATTTTAACAA
The DNA here is from genome assembly GCA_037127315.1 of Ascarosepion bandense. Classification (NCBI taxonomy): domain Eukaryota; kingdom Metazoa; phylum Mollusca; class Cephalopoda; order Sepiida; family Sepiidae; genus Ascarosepion; species Ascarosepion bandense. The sequence goes on along the minus strand of JBBBDQ010000909.1, from coordinate 3,659,089 downwards.
CAATGTCCTGCCTATTTGCTTTAATTTTTCTGTCTGTGTAAATGGTGTAATCCCATAAAATGGTAACATCTTCTATTTCTGTAACCAGTGCTGGGTGATGTTCATACCAATGTTTATTTACATATTTTCCATAATTATTATTATTACTATTATTATTATTATAATCATATACTTATGGTTTACTTTTGTATTGAGCATTTTTTTAAATAAATATCTAACTATCGAATGTACTTCCATTAGTAAGCTTTACTTATATATATATATATATATATATATATATATATATATATATATATATATATATAAGTTCCTACAAAAATTCTAATGTTCGGACATATTTAATGTTTAAATTTTATGAAGCGGGTCGAGCCGAGAATTTTTTCAATATGAATTACGAATATGTGTGCACGTGTGTGTGACAGCGCACGCGCGGCATAATCTGCCCAGGTCTTTTCTTTAAATATTGTCTGTCCTGCCTGAAATTGCATAAATGCCATCTTTCCTGACAATTCTTTTCTTCACCATTTGCAATGCATTCCTATAGTAAAACACTGCTACAAAATAATAATTATACATATAATAGCCCTATTCTATCAGTAATGCTTGCATTAATTCCTGACCACTGACAATCCCTTTCTTCCTCATTTACAATGCATTCCTAGAGTAAAACACAGAGATAAAATAATAACTATACATATAATAGCCCTATTCTATGATTAATGCTTGCATTAATTCCTGACCACTGACAATCCCTTTCTTCCTCATTTACAATGCATTCCTATAGTAAAACACTGCTACAAAATAATAATTATACATAGAATAGCCCTATTCTATCAGTAATGCTTGCATTAATTCCTGACCACTGATAATCCCTTTCTTCCTCATTTACAATGCATTCCTAGAGTAAAACACAGATATAAAATAATAATTATACATATAATAGCCCTATTCTATGATTAATGCTTGCATTAATTCCTGACCACTGACAATCCCTTTCTTCCTCATTTACAATGCATTCCTAGAGTAAAACACTGCTACAAAATAATAATTATACATATAATAGTCCTATTCTATCAGTAATACTTGCATTAATTCCTGACCACTGACAATCCCTTTCTTCCTCATTTGCAATGCATTCCTATAGTAAAACACTGCTACAAAATAATAATTAAACATATAATAGCCATATTCTATCAGTGATGCTTGCATTAATTCCTGACCACTGACAATCCCTTTCTTCCTCATTTACAATGCATTCCTAGAGTAAAACACAGATATAAAATAATAATTATACATATAATAGCCCTATTCTATGATTAATGCTTGCATTAATTCCTGACCACTGACAATCCCTTTCTTCCTCATTTGCAATGCATTCCTATAGTAAAACACTGCTACAAAATATTAATTATACATATAATAGCCCTATTCTATCAGTAATGCTTGCATTAATTCCTGACCACTGACAATCCCTTTCTTCCTCATTTGTAATGCATTCCTATGGTAAAAAATCTTACTCTTAAAAAATGTTCTCAGTAAAACAGGTTTCTCCAGTCCAGTAGCTGTAGTCGAACTTGACAATATTGATATTAGCCTTTTCAGTACCTTTTGATATTCATTGACTGAGCACGATGTACTGCTTTCGGTTGGAATTTATGAAATCTTTTTATGAAAACACATTTTAAGAAAATATGTTTATCAATTCTAATAGCGGCTATCACAATTTCCGTTACTGATATTAGCCTTTTCCCTACAAGGAATCATTTGGCATTCATGGACCGATTACCTAGTGACCTACCTACAAATAGACTCTTCTACACCTTTATAATATGGCTACCAACTCTGAGTGAGGAGTCACTGCGTAGCAGACTTTCTTCTGCTACTGTTGACACTGTCAGCACTCTGACTTCGGTAGAGGGCGCTCTCTGCCTTCGGGCGGATATCACTAACCCAGTCGTGGTTCAGCCGGAGGGTAGAACCACGACTCGGTAAAAATAGACAGACATATTTTTGGCCCGGCTATATGGCCGGGAACTCCCACTTTAAAATGACCATGTGTCACATCCGGCCTTTTGTGGGGAGGCTAGTGAATATAGTCACTGAGTAGTAGACTTGCTTCTGCTACTGTTGACACTGTCAGCACTCTGCCTTTGGTAGAGGGCGCTCTCTGCTTCCGAGCAGAGAGCACAAACCCAGTCGTGGTTCCGCCGAAGGGTAGAATCACGACTGGGGAAAAATAGACTGACATATTTTTGGCCCGGCTATATGGCCGGGAATACCCACATTAAAATGACCATGTGTCACATCCAGCCTTGCGTGGGAAGGCTAGTGAATATAGTCACTGAGTAGTAGACTTGCCTCTGCTACTATTGACACTGTCAGCTCTTTGCCTTCGGGTGCAGAGCGCTCTCTGCCTCCGGGCGGAGAGCACTAACCCAGTCGTGGTTCCGCCGAAGGGTAGAAGCACGACTGGGCAAAAATAGACAGGTATTTTTGGCCGGGCCATATAGCCCGGATATTCCCACTGATAAACTGACCATGTGTCACATGTTGCCCTTAGTGGGAGGGACAACTAAATATAGTCACTGAGTAGTAGACCTGCCTCTGCTACTATTGACACTGTCAACTCACTGCCTTCCGGTGCAGGACGCTCTCTGCCTTCGGGCGGAGAGCACTAACCCAGTCGTGATTCCGCCGAAGGGTAGAATCTCGACTGGGAAAAGATAGACAAATATTTTTGGCCGGGCTATATGGCTCGGAAGAACCACATTAAAAAGACCTTGTGTCACATTTTGTCTTAAGTGGGGAGGTGACTACATATTGTCACTGAGTAGCAGCCACAGAGTGAGTGAATGAGAGAGTCAGAACGCTGCGAGAGAAAGTACTCTCAAATCCACGTTTACATTTGTACTACGTTTTCCGAGAATACACTATTCAACCTTATATCCGAGTCCGTGTTTTCTTTCTATGGCACTTCGGTTATAACACTGGCGATGAAGAATATTCGAACCACTAAGGGGAAACTCTGCATAAAAAATTCAACCAAAAAGATTACACTGGCGACGAAGAATACGCGTATCACAAAGGAAAACCACTACTTAAAAAATTCCACAAAAAAGATTACGCCATAACACTGGCGACGAAGAATACACGAACCACAAAGGGGAACCTCTATTCAAACCTCTATTATTCTTTAATTTCAACCGACAATAGCACTTGTGCTCCGGTCAACGAATGACAAATGTTACCTTACAATAAAACGGCTAATATCATATTATAGGGACCTACCTACAAATGAACTCTTGAACACCTTTGTTATTATACCAACTCTGAGTAAGGGATATGCACATACACTGAGGTGACACTGAGTAGTAGTCACAGAGTGAGGGAGTCAGAACGCTGCGAGAGGAAGTACTCTCCATACCACGTTTATATTTATACAACGTTTTCCGAGAATATACTATTCAAACTTATATCCGAGTCCGTGTTATCTTTCTATGGCACTTCGGTCAATAACACTGGCGACGAAGAATATTCGAACCACAAAGGTGAATCTCTACCTAAAAACTTCTACAAAATGTTAGGCCATATCACTGGTGACAAAGAATATTCGAAGCACAAAGAGAAAAAAAAAGGAAGAAAAATATATTTTCTGTTTTGCAGCGTGATTGTTTATGAAAAAATTGTTTTTCTTTCTAAGAAAAAAATATAAAAAATAGAAGCATCCAGATTGTATTGGTTAAAAAAAAAAGATTCTTTTTTCATTTATCACCAACCAGAGCTGTGAAATATCAAGGAAAGGAATTGCTTTTCATTTTCTTCCCCACACTTAAAGAAGAAAAATTATTTAAATTCCAATTTTTTTTTTCTGAAAACAATTATTTGAAGACATTATAGAGGACTTTAAAACAATCATTGTTCAGATGATGAAGGCACAACTTGATAATCAACAGAAGACTGAGGAACTTATATTACAGCAGCAACAAATGATTGAACAAAAATTGCTAATACAGCAAAAAGAACAACAATAGAGAGAGCAACAACAGCTTTTCCTTGAATACCAAAAACAACAAGAACAATTACTTCTAAAAACATTAAATAAAAAGTCATTTAGTGAAGACAACAGTGCATTTTCTCACAATACAAATTGGAAATATAGACAAATATTTTTGGCCGGGCTATATGGCCCGGAAGACCCACATTAAAAGGACCTTGTGTTACGTTTTGCCTTAAGTGGGGAGGTGACTAAATACTGTCATTGAGTAGTACCAGTCGAAGACTTGCCTCTACTATTGACACTGTCAGCTCTCTGCCTTCGGGCGGAGAGTACTACCCAGTCGTGGCTTCGCCGAAAGGTAGAGTTACGACTGGAGAAAGAGACAAATAATTGTCTTAAGTGGGGAGGTGACTAAATACTGTCATTGAGTAGTACCAGTCGAAGACTTGCGTCTATTATTGACACTGTCAGCTCTCTGCCTTCGGGCGGAGAGTACTACCCAGTCGTGGCTTCGCCGAAGGGTAGAGTTACGACTGGGGAAAGAGACAAATAATTGTCTTAAGTGGGGAGGTGACTAGATAGTGTCATTGAGTAGTAGCAGTCGAAGACTTGCCTCTACTATTGACACTGTCAGCTCTCTGCCTTCGGGCGGAGAGCACTACCCAGTCGTGGCTTCGCCGAAGGGTAGAGTCACGACTGGGGAAAGAAACAAATAATTGTCTTAAGTGGGGAGGTGACTAAATACTGTCATTGAGTAGTAGCAGTCGAAGACTTCCCTCTACTATTGACACTGTCAGCTCTTTTGCCTTCGGGCGGAGAGCACTACCCAGTCGTGGCTTCGCCGAAGGGTAGAGTTACGACTGGGGAAAGAGACAAATAATTGTCTCAAGTGGGGAGGTGACTAAATACTGTCATTGAGTAGTAGCAGTCGAAGACTTGCCTCTACTATTGACACTGTCAGCTCTTTTGCCTTCGGGCGGAGAGCACTACCCAGTCGTGGCTTCGCCGAAGGGTAGAGTTACGACTGGGGAAAGAAACAAATAATTGTCTTAAGTGGGGAGGTGACTAAATACTGTCATTGAGTAGTAGCAGTCGAAGACTTGCCTCTACTATTGACACTGTCAGCTCTCTGCCTTCGGGCGGAGAGCACTACCCAGTCGTGGCTTCGCCGAAGGGTAGAGTCACGACTGGGGAAAGAAACAAATAATTGTCTTAAGTGGGGAGGTGACTAAATACTGTCATTGAGTAGTAGCAGTCGAAGACTTGCCTCTACTATTGACACTGTCAGCTCTCTGCCTTCGGGCGGAGAGCACTACCCAGTCGTGGCTTCGCCGAAGGGTAGAGTCACGACTGGGGAAAGAGACAAATAATTGTCTTAAGTGGGGAGGTGACTAAATACTGTCATTGAGTAGTAGCAGTCGAAGACTTGCCTCTACTATTGACACTGTCAGCTCTCTGCCTTCGGGCGGAGAGCACTACCCAGTCGTGGCTTCGCCGAAGGGTAGAGTCACGACTGGGGAAAGAAACAAATAATTGTCTTAAGTGGGGAGGTAACTAAATACTGTCATTGAGTAGTAGCAGTAGAAGACTTGCCTCTACTATTGACACTGTCAGCTCTTTTGCCTTCGGGCGGAGAGCACTACCCAGTCGTGGCTTCGCCGAAGGGTAGAGTCACGACTGGGGAAAGAAACAAATAATTGTCTTAAGTGGGGAGGTGACTAAATACTGTCATTGAGTAGTAGCAGTCGAAGGCTTGCCTCTACTATTGACACTGTCAGCTCTCTGCCTTCGGGCGGAGAGCACTACCCAGTCGTGGCTTCGCCGAAGGGTAGAATCACGACTGGGGAAAGAAACAAATAATTGTCTCAAGTGGGGAGGTGACTAAATACTGTCATTGAGTAGTAGCAGTCGAAGACTTGCCTCTACTATTGACACTGTCAGCTCTCTGCCTTCGGGCGGAGAGTACTACCCAGTCGTGGCTTCGCCGAAGGGTAGAGTTACGACAGGGGAAAGAGACAAATAATTGTCTTAAGTGGGGAGGTGACTAGATACTGTCATTGAGTAGTAGCAGTCGAAGACTTGCCTCTACTATTGACACTGTCAGCTCTCTGCCTTCGGGCGGAGAGCACTACCCAGTCGTGGCTTCGCCGAAGGGTAGAGTCACGACTGGGGAAAGAAACAAATAATTGTCTTAAGTGGGGAGGTGACTAAATACTGTCATTGAGTAGTATCTCTCGAAGACTTCCCTCTACTATTGACACTGTCAGCTCTTTTGCCTTCGGGCGGAGAGCACTACCCAGTCGTGGCTTCGCCGAAGGGTAGAGTTACGACTGGGGAAAGAGACAAATAATTGTCTTAAGTGGGGAGGTGACTAAATACTGTCATTGAGTAGTAGCAGTCGAAGACTTGCCTCTACTATTGACACTGTCAGCTCTCTGCCTTCGGGCGGAGAGCACTACCCAGTCGTGGCTTCGCCTAAGGGTAGAGTTACGACTGGGGAAAGAGACAAATAATTGTCTTAAGTGGGGAGGTGACTAAATACTGTCATTGAGTAGTAGCAGTCGAAGACTTGCCTCTACTATTGACACTGTCAGCTCTCTGCCTTCGGGCGGAGAGGCACTACCCAGTCGTGGCTTCGCCGAAGGGTAGAGTCACGACTGGGGAAAGAGACAAATAATTGTCTTAAGTGGGGAAGTGACTAGATACTGTCATTGAGTAGTAGCAGTCGAAGACTTGCCTCTACTATTGACACTGTCAGCTCTCTGCCTTCGGGCGGAGAGCACTACCCAGTCGTGGCTTCGCCGAAGTACTAGAGTTTCGACTGGGGAAAGAAACAAAATAATTGTCTTAAGTGGGGAAGTGACTAGATACTGTCATTGAGTAGTAGCAGTCGAAGACTTGCCTCTACTATTGACACTGTCAGCTCTCTGCGCCCAGGAGGAGCTGCAGTGTTGGCTTCGCCGAAGGGTAGAGTCACGACTGGGGAAACAAATAATTGTCTTAAGTGGGGAGGTGACTAAATACTGTCATTGAGTAGTAGCAGTCGAAGACTTGCCTCTACTATTGACACTGTCAGCTCTTTTGCCTTCGGGCGTAGAGCACTACCCAGTCGTGGCTTCGCCAGAGGTGATTACGACTGGGGAAAGAGACAAATAATTGTCTTAAGTGGGGAGGTGACTAAATACTGTCATTGAGTAGTAGCAGTCGAAGACTTGCCTCTACTAGTACTGTGTCTTGCGTACGGGCAGAGCACTACCCAGTCGTGGCTTCGCCGAAGGTAGAGTTACGACTAGAGGGAAAGAGACAAATAATTGTCTTAAATTGGGGTGACTAAATACTGTCATTTGAGTAGTAGCAGTCGAAGACTTGCCTCTACTATTGGCACTGTCAGCTCTCTCTGCCTTCGGGCGGAGAGGCACTACCCAGTCGTGACTCGCCGAAGGGTAGAGTCACGACTGGGGAAAGCAAATAATTGTCTTAAGTGGGGGAGGTGACTAAATACTGTCACTGGTAAGTAGCAGTCGAACTTGCCTCTACTATTGACACTGTCAGCTCTTTTGCCTTCGGGCGGAGAGCACTACCCAGTCGTGGCTTCGCCGAAGGGGTAGAGTTACGACTGAGGGAAAGAAACAAATAATTGTCTTAAGTGGGGAGGTGACTAAATACTGTCATTGAGTAGTAGCAGTCGAAGACTTGCCTCTACTATTGACACTGTCAGCTCTTTTGCCTTCGGGCGGAGAGCACTACCCAGTCGTGGCTTCGCCGAAGGGTAGAGTTACGACTGGGGAAAGAGACAAATAATTGTCTTAAGTGGGGGAGGTGACTAAATACTGTCATTGAGTAGTAGCAGTCGAAGACTTACCTCTATTGACACTGTCAGCTCTCTGCCTTCGGGTGGAGAGCACTACCCAATCGTGGCTTCGCCGAAGGGTGATCGGGCTGAGGGGAAAGAAACAAATAATTGTCTTAAGTGGGAGGTGACTAAATACTGTCACTGAGTAGTAACGATCGAAGACTTGCCTCTACTATTGACACTGTCAGCTCTTTTTGCCTTCGGGCGGAGAGCACCACCAGTCATGGCTTCGCCGAAGGAGTGAGGATTACGACTGGGAAAGAAACAAATAATTGTCTTAAGTGGGGAGGTGACTAAATACTGTCATTGAGTAGTAGCAGTCGAAGACTTGCCTGTACTATTGACACTGTCAGCTCTTTGCCTTCGGGCGGAGAGCACTACCCAGTCGTGGCTTCGCCGAAGGTAGAGTTACGACTGGGGAAAGAGACAAATAATTGTCTTAAGTGGGGAAGTGACTAGATACTGTCATTGAGTAGTAGCAGTCGAAGACTTGCCTCTACTATTGACACTGTCAGCTCTCTGCCGTCGGGCGGAGAGCACTACCCAGTCATTGGCTTCGCCGAAGGGTAGAGTCACGACTGGGGGAAAACAAATAATTGTCTTAAAGGGGGAGGTGACTAAATACTGTCATTGAGTAGTAGCAGTCGAAGACTTGCCTCTACCGTGACACTGTCGACTCTTTTGCCTTCGGGCGGAGAGCACTACCCAGTCGTGGCTTCGCCGAAGGTGGGGGCACGACTGGGGGAAAGAAACAAATAATTGTCTTAAGTGGGGAGGTGACTAAGTACATCGGTGAGTAGTAGCAGTGTGAAGACTTGCCTCTACTATTGACACTGTCAGCTCTCTGCCTTCGGGCGGAGAGTACTACCCAGTCGTGGCTTCGCCGAAGGGTAGAGTTACGACTGGGGAAAGAGACAAATAATTGTAATAAGTGGGGAGGTGACTTGATACTGTCATTGAGTAGTAGCAGTCGAAGACTTGCCTCTACTATTGACACTGTCAGCTCTCTGCCTTCGGGCGGAGAGCACTACCCAGTCGTGGCTTCGCCGAAGGGTAGGTTACGACTGGGAAAAACAAATAATTATGCTGCGTGGGGAGGTGATAAATACTGTCATTGAGTAGTAGCAGTCGAGAGACTTGCCTCTCTGTGACACTGTCAGCCTCTTTGCCTTCGGGCAGGGAGAGCACTACCCAGTGGCTTCGCCGAAGATGAAATTTGACTGGGGGAAAGAAACAAATAATTCTTAAGTGGGGGTGACTAAATATGTCGTGTGAGTAGTAGCAGTCAGACGCCTCACTATGTGCAATAATCTCTGCCATCGAACAGAGGAAGCACTACCCAGTCGTGGCTTCGCCGAAAGATGAAGTCGACTGGAAAGGCTCATCATTGTCTTAGAATTGAGGTGACTAAATACTGTCATTGAGTAGTAGCAGTCGAAGACTTGCCTACTATTGACACTGTCAGCTTCTTTTGCCTTCGGGCAGGAAGCACTACCCAGTCGTGGCTTCGCCGAAGCGAGGTAGAGAATCACGACTGGGGAAAGAAACAATAATTTGTCTTAAGTGGGGGAGGTGACGATACTGTCATTAGGTAGTAGCTGATCGAAGACTTGCCTCTATTGACACTGTCAGCTCTCTGCCTTCGGGCAGAGTACACAGTCGTGGCTTCGCCGAAGGGTAGAGTTACGACTGGGGAAAGAGACAAATAATTAATAAGTGGGGAGGTGACTTGATGCATATATCATTGAGGTAGTAAAGTCGAAGACTTGCCTCTACTAAGCGAGCACTGTCAGCTCTCTGCCGCTGGAACAGGCTTACACAGTCGTGAAAGCGCTGAGGAGGTAGAGTTACGACTGGGAAAGAAACAAATAATTGTCTTAAGTGGGGAGGTGACTAAATACTGTGTTAGTGTAGTAGCAGTCGAAGACTTTGCCTCTACTATTGACACTGTCAGCTCTTTGCCTTCGGGCGGAGAGCACTACCCAGTCGTGACTTCATAGAAGGGTGAAGTTACGACTGGGGAAAGAGACAAATAATTGTCTTAAGTGGGGAAGTGACTAGATACTGTCAGTGAGTAGTAGCAGTCTCGAAGACTTTATCACTATTGACACTGTCAGCTCTCTGCCTTCAGACTTGGAGAGCACTACCCAATCGTGGCTTCGCCGAAGGGTAGAGTCACGACTGGGGAAAGAAACAAATAATTGTCTTAAGTGGGGAGGTGACTAAATACTGTCATTGAGTAGTAGCAGTCGAAGACTTGCCTCTACTATTGACACAGTCAGCTCTCTGCCTTCGGGCGGAGAGCACTACCCAGTCGTGGCTTCGCCGAAGGGTAGAGTTACGACTGGGGAAAGAGACAAATAATTGTCTCAAGTGGGGAGGTGACTAAATACTGTCATTGAGTAGTAGCAGTCGAAGACTTGCCACTACTATTGACACTGTCAGCTCTCTGCCTTCGGGCGGAGAGTACTACCCAGTCGTGGCTTCGCCGAAGGGTAGAGTTACGACTGGGGAAAGAAACAAATAATTGTCTTAAGTGGGGAGGTGACTAAATACTGTCATTGAGTAGTAGCAGTCGAAGACTTGCATCTACTATTGACACTGTCAGCTCTTTTGCCTTCGGGCGGAGAGCACTACCCAGTCGTGGCTTCGCCGAAGGGTAAAGTTACGAATGGGGAAAGAGACAAATAATTGTCTCAAGTGGGGAGGTGACTAAATACTGTCATTGAGTAGTAGCAGTAGAAGACTTGCCTCTACTATTGACACTGTCAGCTCTTTTGCCTTCGGGCGGAGAGCACTACCCAGTCGTGGCTTCGCCGAAGGGTAGAGTCACGACTGGGGAAAGAAACAAATAATTGTCTTAAGTGGGGAGGTGACTAAATACTGTCATTGAGTAGTAGCAGTCGAAGACTTCCCTCTACTATTGACACTGTCAGCTCTTTTGCCTTCGGGCGGAGAACACTACCCAGTCGTGGCTTCGCCGAAGGGTAGAGTTACGACTGGGGAAAGAAACAAATAATTGCCTTAAGTGGGGAGGTGACTAAATACTGTCATTGAGTAGTAGCAGTCGAAGACTTGCCTCTACTATTGACACTGTCAGCTCTTTTGCCTTCGGGCGGAGAGCACTACCCAGTCGTGGCTTCGCCGAAGGGTAGAGTTACGACTGGGGAAAGAAACAAATAATTGTCTTAAGTGGGGAGGTGACTAAATACTGTCATTGAGTAGTAGCAGTCGAAGACTTGCCTCTACTATTGACACTGTCAGCTCTCTGCCTTCGGGCGGAGAGGCACTACCCAGTCGTGGCTTCGCCGAAGGGTAGAGTCACGACTGGGGAAAGAAACAAATAATTGTCTTAAGTGGGGAGGTGACTAAATACTGTCATTGAGTAGTAGCAGTCGGAGACTTGCCTCTACTATTGACACTGTCAGCTCTTTTGCCTTCGGGCGGAGAGCACTACCCAGTCGTGGCTTCGCCGAAGGGTAGAGTCACGACTGGGGAAAGAAACAAATAATTGTCTTAAGTGGGGAGGTGACTAAATACTGTCATTGAGTAGTAGCAGTCGAAGACTTGCCTCTACTATTGACACTGTCAGCTCTTTTGCCTTCGGGCGGAGAGCACTACCCAGTCGTGGCTTCGCCGAAGGGTAGAGTTACGACTGGGGAAAGAGACAAATAATTGTCTCAAGTGGGGAGGTGACTAGATACTGTCATTGAGTAGTAGCAGTCGAAGACTTGCCTCTACTATTGACACTGTCAGCTCTCTGCCTTCGGGCGGAGAGCACTACCCAGTCGTGGCTTCGCCGAAGGGTAGAGTCACGACTGGGGAAAGAAACAAATAATTGTCTTAAGTGGGGAGGTGACTAAATACTGTCATTGAGTAGTAGCAGTCGAAGACTTGCCTCTACTATTGACACTGTCAGCTCTTTTGCCTTCGGGCGGAGAGCACTACCCAGTCGTGGCTTCGCCGAAGGGTAGAGTCACGACTGGGGAAAGAAACAAATAATTGTCTTAAGTGGGGAGGTGACTAAATACTGTCATTGAGTAGTAGCAGTCGAAGACTTGCCTCTACTATTGACACTGTCAGCTCTTTTGCCTTCGGGCGGAGAGCACTACCCAGTCGTGGCTTCGCCGAAGGGTAGAGTTACGACTGGGGAAAGAAACAAATAATAGTCTTAAGTGGGGAGGTGACTAAATACTGTCATTGAGTAGTAGCAGTCGAAGACTTGCCTCTACTATTGACACTGTCAGCTCTCTGCCTTCGGGCGGAGAGCACTACCCAGTCGTGGCTTCGCCGAAGGGTAGAGTTACGACTGGGGAAAGAAACAAATAATTTTCTTAAGTGGGGAGGTGACTAAATACTGTCATTGAGTAGTAGCAGTCGAAGACTTGCCTCTACTATTGACACTGTCAGCTCTTTTGCCTTCGGGCGGAGAGCACTACCCAGTCGTGGCTTCGCCGAAGGGTAGAGTTACGACTGGGGAAAGAAACAAATAATTGTCTTAAGTGGGGAGGTGACTAAATACTGTAATTGAGTAGTAGCATTCGAAGACTTGCCTCTACTATTGACACTGTCAGCTCTTTTGCCTTCGGGCGGAGAGCACTACCCAGTCGTGGCTTCGCCGAAGGGTAGAGTTACAACTGGGGAAAGAAACAAATAATTGTCTTAAGTGGGGAGGTGACTAAATACTGTAATTGAGTAGTAGCATTCGAAGACTTGCCTCTACTATTGACACTGTCAGCTCTTTTGCCTTCGGGCGGAGAGCACTACCCAGTCGTGGCTTCGCCGAAGGGTAGAGTTACGACTGGGGAAAGAAACAAATAATTGTCTTAAGTGGGGAGGTGACTAAATACTGTAATTGAGTAGTAGCATTCGAAGACTTGCCTCTACTATTGACACTGTCAGCTCTTTTGCCTTCGGGCGGAGAGCACTACCCAGTCGTGGCTTCGCCGAAGGGTAGAGTTACGACTGGGGAAAGAGACAAATAATTGTCTCAAGTGGGGAGGTGACTAAATACTGTCATTGAGTAGTAGCAGTCGAAGACTTGCCTCTACTATTGACACTGTCAGCTCTCTGCCTTCGGGCGGAGAGCACTACCCAGTCGTGGCTTCGCCGAAGGGTAGTGTCACGACTGGGGAAAGAAACAAATAATTGTCTTAAGTGGGGAGGTGACTAAATACTGTCATTGAGTAGTAGCAGTCGAAGACTTGCCTCTACTATTGACACTGTCAGCTCTTTTGCCTTCGGGCGGAGAGCACTACCCAGTCGTGGCTTCGCCGAAGGGTAGAGTTACGACTGGGGAAAGAGACAAATAATTGTCTCAAGTGGGGAGGTGACTAAATACTGTCATTGAGTAGTAGCAGTCGAAGACTTGCCTCTACTATTGACACTGTCAGCTCTCTGCCTTCGGGCGGAGAGTACTACCCAGTCGTGGTTTCGCCGAAGGGTAGAGTTACGACTGGGGAAAGAGACAAATAATTGTCTCAAGTGGGGAGGTGACTAAATACTGTCATTGAGTAGTAGCAGTCGAAGACTTGCCTCTACTATTGACACTGTCAGCTCTCTGCCTTCGGGCGGAGAGTACTACCCAGTCGTGGTTTCGCCGAAGGGTAGAGTTACGACTGGGGAAAGAGACAAATAATTGTCTCAAGTGGGGAGGTGACTAAATACTGTCATTGAGTAGTAGCAGTCGAAGACTTGGCTCTACTATTGACACTGTCAGCTCTTTTGCCTTCGGGCGGAGAGCACTACCCAGTCGTGGCTTCGCCGAAGGGTAGAGTTACGACTGGGGAAAGAGACAAATAATTGTCTTAAGTGGGGAGGTGACTAGATACTGTCATTGAGTAGTAGCAGTCGAAGACTTGCCTCTACTATTGACACTGTCAGCTCTTTTGCCTTCGGGCGGAGAGCACTACCCAGTCGTGGCTTCGCCGAAGGGTAGAGTCACGACTGGGGAAAGAGACAAATAATTGTCTCAAGTGGGGAGGTGACTAGATACTGTCATTGAGTAGTAGCAGTCGAAGACTTGCCTCTACTATTGACACTGTCAGCTCTTTTGCCTTCGGGCGGAGAGCACTACCCAGTCGTGGCTTCGCCGAAGGGTAGAGTTACGACTGGGGAAAGAGACAAATAATTGTCTCAAGTGGGGAGGTGACTAAATACTGTCATTGAGTAGTAGCAGTCGAAGACTTGCCTCTACTATTGACACTGTCAGCTCTCTGCCTTCGGGCGGAGAGTACTACCCAGTCGTGGTTTCGCCGAAGGGTAGAGTTACGACTGGGGAAAGAGACAAATAATTGTCTCAAGTGGGGAGGTGACTAAATACTGTCATTGAGTAGTAGCAGTCGAAGACTTGCCTCTACTATTGACACTGTCAGCTCTCTGCCTTCGGGCGGAGAGTACTACCCAGTCGTGGTTTCGCCGAAGGGTAGAGTTACGACTGGGGAAAGAGACAAATAATTGTCTCAAGTGGGGAGGTGACTAAATACTGTCATTGAGTAGTAGCAGTCGAAGACTTGGCTCTACTATTGACACTGTCAGCTCTTTTGCCTTCGGGCGGAGAGCACTACCCAGTCGTGGCTTCGTCGAAGGGTAGAGTTACGACTGGGGAAAGAGACAAATAATTGTCTTAAGTGGGGAGGTGACTAGATACTGTCATTGAGTAGTAGCAGTCGAAGACTTGCCTCTACTATTGACACTGTCAGCTCTTTTGCCTTCGGGCGGAGAGCACTACCCAGTCGTGGCTTCGCCGAAGGGTAGAGTCACGACTGGGGAAAGAAACAAATAATTGTCTTAAGTGGGGAGGTGACTAAATACTGTCATTGAGTAGTAGCAGTCGAAGACTTGCCTCTACTATTGACACTGTCAGCTCTCTGCCTTCGGGCGGAGAGCACTACCCAGTCGTGGATTCGCCGAAGGGTAGAGGCACGACTGGGGAAAGAAACAAATAATTGTCTTAAGTGGGGAGGTGACTAAATACTGTCATTGAGTAGTAGCAGTCGAAGACTTGCCTCTACTATTGACACTGTCAGCTCTTTTGCCTTCGGGCGGAGAGCACTACCCAGTCGTGGCTTCGCCGAAGGGTAGAGTTACGACTGGGGAAAGAGACAAATAATTGTCTCAAGTGGGGAGGTGACTAAATACTGTCATTGAGTAGTAGCAGTCGAAGACTTGCCTCTACTATTGACACTGTCAGCTCTCTGCCTTCGGGCGGAGAGTACTACCCAGTCGTGGTTTCGCCGAAGGGTAGAGTTACGACTGGGGAAAGAGACAAATAATTGTCTCAAGTGGGGAGGTGACTAAATACTGTCACTGAGTAGTAGCAGTCGAAGACTTGCCTCTACTATTGACACTGTCAGCTCTCTACCTTCGGGCGGAGAGCACTACTCAGTCGTGGTTTCGCCGAAGGGTAGAGTCACAACTGGGGAAAGAGTCAAATAATTGTCTTAAGTGGGGAGGTGACTAAATACTGTCACTGAGTAGTACCAGTCGAAGACTTGCCTCTACTATTGACACTGTCAGCTCTCTGCCTTCGGGCGGAGAGCACTACCCAGTCGTGGCTTCGCCGAAAGGTAGAGTCACGACTGGGGAAAGAGACAAATAATTGTCTTAAGTGGGGAGGTGACTAAATTCTGTCACTGAATAGTAACCACAGAGTGAGTGAATGAGTGAGTCAGGACGCCTGCGAAAGGAAGTACTCTCCAGTTCACGTTTACCTTTGTACTACATTTTCCGAGAATATACTATTCAACCTTATATCCGAGTCCGTGTTATCTTTCCATGTCCATTCGGTCATAAAACTAGTCTTACATTTGGTTGGAACTTATAAAATCGTTTGCTTAAAATAATTCTCCCAAGTCTAGTAGTAGTTATCGGTCTTTCCAGAACATATATTAACCGTTTCCTTATGAGAAAATTCATTTGACCGAGAAGCCATTTGTCATTCATTGACCAAGAAGCCATTACTGCTTTACGTTGAAATTTTTAAAATCTTACTATTAAAAGATTTTTTAGAAAAATAATTTTCTCAAGCTCAGTCGCTATTATCGGTCTTTCCAATACTGATATTAGCCTTTTCCCTGCAAGGAAATATTTGGCATGCATTGACCAAGAAGACATTACTGCGTTCATTTGAAATTTATAAAATCTTTATCTTAAAACACTTTTAACGAAAATAGGTTTCGCATGTCTAGTAACTATTATTGCTTTTTCCAGTACTGTATCAGCCTTTTCCCTACAAGGAAACATTTGGCATTCATTGAACAAGAAGCCAGTACTGCTTTCGGCTGAAATTTTAAAAATCTTTCTCTTAAAACATTTTTCAGGAAAATAGTTTTCTCAAGCCCAGTAACTATCATGGCTCTTTCCAATAATAATATTAGCCTTTTCCCTACAAGGAAACATTTGGCATTCATTGACCGAGCAGCCATTACTGTTTTCCGTTGAAATTTTAAAAATCTTTCTGTTAAAACATTTTTTAGGTAAATAGTTTTCTCAAGCCCAGTAGCTATTATGGCTCTTTCCACTACTCATATTAGCCTTTTCCCTACAAGGAAACATTTGGTATTCATTGACCGAACAGCCGTTACTCTTTTCCTTTGAAATTTAAAAAATATTCCTCTTAAAACATTTTTCAGGAAAATAGTATTCTCAAGCCCAGTAGCTATTATTGCTCTTTTCAGTACTGATATTAGCCTTTTCCCTACAAGGTAACATTTGGCATTCATTGACATTACTACTTTCGGTTGAAATTTAAAAAAAATTTTTTTTTTTTAATCATCTCACCCCAAGCAAGGCATTCCACTGCCACTATTGCGCATGGGGCTACATAGGGGAAGATAAAGAGAAGGAGTGGTTAGACATAGGGAATGTCAGGAGGAAGGTGATAGATGAGTAAGGATACCGAGGATGAGGGTTGGGCAGATGGGAAGAGTGTTTGATAGAATGGGAGCAGGTTAGTGTGTTAGGAGGTGTCTATTGACCTTACATTTAAACTCTTGAAGATTGTAGCCGTCGGGGAAGCAATCGTGTGGAAGAGAATTCCACAGTCGGGAAGTGTGAGGAAACTATTTTTTTAAAACTATTTTTAGAAAAATCTGTTTCTCATGTACCGTAGCTATTATCTCCCTTTCCAATATATATATATTAACCGTTTTCTTACAGGAAAACATTTGGCACTCATTGACCGAGTACATGTATTACTTTCGTTTATAATATACATAATTTATGTTTTCTTAAACTATTTTTAGGAGAATTTATTTCTTAATTCGAGTGGTTGTTAATCTCCAGTATAGATATTAACCTTTTTGTTGTGGAGTTACTTTCGCAGTGGCTTCTAGTATTTGTGCCAAAGTCGGTCCTAATAGATTCGATGTACAAAACGTTAGGAACTTGATATAATATATATTACGCAATGTAGTCTTGCCACTTCACTGATTAGTTTCGGATTCGACTAACTGTCGACTACTATCGCTCAACATAGATTGACCCTCATTCCACTTACTACTCCTACTTAAATTAGGTGAGAGAGGATATTCACAATAGAATAGGTGTGTTTTACCTTAACATGTTTTCTCACAAAGAAACATGTGGGATTCTTTGACTTAGCAGCCAGTACTGAAATTTATAAATCTTCTTCTTAAAATATACATTTGTTATGAAAATATGTTTCTCAAAGCCAGTAGATTTTATTGCTTTTTCCATTATTGATATTAGCCTTTTCCCTATAAGGAAACATATGACATTCTTTTATCGAGCAGCCATTACTGATTTCGAATAGAATTTATAAAATATTTCTCTTCAAATATTTTTTAGAAAAATTGTTTTTTCAAGTCAAGTAGTTATTATCGCTCTTTCTCTTCCCTAATTGATATACCTTTTTCCTTACAGGGAAATATTTTGCACTCATTGACCGAGTATTTAGTATTGATTTCGGGGTAAATTTTCGTTGTAAGTCCCGACGCTTTTCCCCTTCAAATTTATCCATTATCTCTGTGCAAATGTATATGCTGAACTCAAATCAACTGTTAGTTATTGAAGAAACTTACCTTTTTTATCTGACTGTCCATAAAAAAACGAACTATATTTTGCACTTTTTCTCTACCGTAATTCTCACGAAGGCATGTAATTAACTGCAGAATGACGTACGGCGTAATGCAACAAATTTTGGCAGATTTTTGCTCGATTTTTCTTTATTTACCGATACTTCCGGCGATGTACTTCCGGTAAAAAAGTAATGCGCTATTGTATTTCTACGCTTGTTACTCTCATTACAGGAAGTACATAGTCGGAAGATTCAGTAAAGGAATAAAAACGACCAAAATCCGACAGAAAATTGCTGCCTACGTAGAACGTCATTCTGCAGTTAATTACATGATTTCGTGAGGGTTAAGGGAGAGAAAAAGTGTGAGATATAGTTCGTTTTTTTTTTTATGGACTTTCAAAGCAAAAAAGGTAAGTTTCTTCAATAACTAGTTGTTGATTTGAGTTCAGCATATACAATTGCACAGAAATAATGCTCTTTTGGATAAATTTGAAGGGGAGAAGCGTCGGGAGTTAAAACGAACATTTACCGATTTCGTTTGGAATTTATAAAATCGTTCGATTTAAACAGTTTTTCATGATGATAGGTTTCGCAAAGAAATAGCTGTTATTGATGAGGTTTCTTTCCTGACTTTTTATTTGAAGTAGTGATGTTTATTCACAGATAATAAAGAAAAGAAGTCTGTGGAGACATGATCATCCTGAAGTTATGTGACATTAAAAATAGTGAAATTGTATTCGGAGAAAAAGAAATCTCTCAACAGAGAAAAGAATTCCAAATGCAAACATGTGAAAAACATGCTAAATCGTATGTATAAATAACAATATCTGTATAATTTGATGTTGACCTTTTTCTAAAAAAAGTGTGTCTGTAGAAGTTTTATTGTCTAAAAATAAATAAATAAAAATCTCCGTTTTATATCCGCATGTCATTTCATTGCGTGTGACGATGGCTCCTTTTCGGTTTTAGCTTGACAGCCTGGCCTATTTATTTCCGGGTAGATATGCAGTTAATGGCGAGAATTTAATGATAAAAACAAAATAAATCATATCTAATCTAAACTTATTTATAAATGGAACTTTGTCTCTCTCTCTCTCTCCCTCTGTGTGTGTGTGTGTGTGTGTGTGTGTGTGTGTGTGTGTGTGTGTTACCTATAGACTCCGTAACGGCTTAACCGATTTCCTTGAAAATTTACACAGTTGTACTATAAGCGCCTGCGAGTGTTCTTAGCTAGGTTTCGTGACGAGGTACCCCCGATAAATATCGAAAATCGATAATCTAAAAAATCGGGTTATAGAAAAAGTGGTCTGATTTTAATCAAATTTGATACACTCATAGACAAAGACATAAGAAACGATATTCAGAAGTTTCAATGTTGCAGTTCTTACAATAGTGCAGAAAATCGATAATATATATATATATAAAAGGCAAGATACCAGGTCTGATCAAAATCAGTTTTTCAGCCCTTTTATTATGGTTTTTGCTTCGGGTTTGGCTCTAAGTAGGTATAATTGTAGTTCTTATACCATTTATTCAGAGGATTTATTTAGCCGTCAAAATTCAGTTTACGACAAAAATACTTATTCGATATCGATACCAGGAAATCAAAATTTAACTTATATTCATTCATTTTTCTTTCAGTCTTCGATTTCGCATTCACTGAAAACAACCATTTCTTTTTAGTCTTTCGTGCTAACGTCCAAAGGGTCTGAGCTCCAGGACCATGGATTAGTTTTAAAGCTTTCATTACACCCGAGCAACACCGAGCTATACTGCTAGTTTAAAAATATGTCAGCCCAACGTATTCTCTTTTATTAAAATAGAAAAAAGAATTAAAAATAACTTTCACAAATAAGATCTATTTTTTCTGAATTTTTCTTTGAGGTAGATTATCTGATTTTAAGTCTAATGAGTTAAAACGAATATTACGTATTTTTAGTTTAAAATATTGCCAAAAGGCATTTTATTATAGGTGAGTGTTTTTCATGCGTTGACATTTATTTTGATAAACTTATATTTGTTAATATCATCTCATGAAGGTCGCCCGTAGAATATATTGTAAAAAGTATATATTCTACGGAAGGGTCTTCCGTATTGTAAAAATTAAATCTCTAAAAATGACGTGAATACTATTTTTATAGTTTAATTACTGAAAAGTAAAAAATTAAGGAAACTATTTGAAATAATTTAATATATTATTGACTTTTAAGCAATTTGGATTTAAATTTAGTATGATTACCACTCCTATTTTCTGATAATGTGGTGTATGGATGTCAGTATTCACAAAACTCGACACGCTTACACACACACACAAAAGTTTAAAATTCTTATTAGAATACTGATGGTCGCTGAATTGTAAGTTCTTTTTTTTTCATTCATGATGAGTAAATATAGTTTTTAATTAATAACAATATTACTTAACCGGTACAAATTAATACACAAAGATTTAAATCTTTATAAAATATCGTGAATAAATTTGAAAATATGAAAACAATTATTGTAAAAGTCTATTGTCCATCATTTCTAAAATAGTTTCATTCACTTGCTCGTAAGTCCCGAAAATTTCATGAAAATCCAACAAGTATTTTATTTTTGAAAGAATTTCAAAATCAATGACTTTTACTGCAAAAAAGATGCTACAATTTCTCAAACTAATTTATGGTAACCCAATGACACAAGATATGAAATAAATCAAAATATTGAATGCACTAAAAATATTAAAAAAAAACAACAATTTAATTATCAAATAATCCTTGCCTTTTATTTTTAACGATAAAACTTTATTTCTATTAAGTTTTGATCATCATGTATTCTCATATTTTATCAAAAAATCGATAATTTTATTGAAAAATGATTACATCTTATAGAGACAAATAATTTCAATAAAAGTGGGTAAGTGTTTTATTCCGCTTATTTGTGTCCAAATAGAAGAAAATTGGTCACATTTTTGAAAAATAAGATGGAGCCGGATTGAAACCTTCCCCAGGTTCAGAGGAGGGGGTCTGTAATGTGATAGATACCGACTTGGCAGACCGCCTGCAGTCTCTCTCCCACCGGCGCGACGTGGCTTCCCTGTGTCTCTTCTATAAATACTTTCACGGCTTCTGCTCCGATGAATTTAGATCACTGGTGCCCCCTAAATACGAATTTGCACGAGATACTAGATTAGCAACTAAATCCAACCCTTTTACATTGAAACCAATAAAATGCAACCGCAACTTCTACTCCAACAGTTTCTTTCCTCGCACTTCCCGACTGTGGAATTCCCTTCCACACGATTGCTTCCCCGACGGCTACAATCTCCAAGAGTTTAAATGTAAGGTCAATAGACACCTCCTAACACACTAACCTGCTCCCATTCTATCAAACACTCTTCTCATCTGCCCAACCCTCATCTGTCACCTTCCTCCTGACATTCCCTATGTCTAACCACTCCTTTTCTTTACCTTCCCCTATGTAGCCCCATGTGCAATAGTGGCAGTGGAATGCCTTGCTTGGGGTGAAATGATTAAAAAAAAAAAAAAAGACCTGCTCAGGGCCCACAAAAAATATCAACGTTTCGGTGCACTGTTAGCCTGTTCGTAGTTGACATTAAATGTTAGACTTTGGTTTTTTATTAATATATATATATATGTGTTATATATCGAACACGGTAAGCACGTAAGCACTACTCTACAAACATACATGATACTACATACATATTAATACACATAAAATAACATCCACCCTCGATAATGGTTAAATGTATAGCAGAAAGCTGTCAGATAAACAAAATATTTGAACAATTTTTATGTAATTTATGTCCTCAAAAGAAAAATATAAGATCACATGAAATAAATACATGAAAACTTAATCATAATACTTTGTATGTCATTTTTAATGAAGCTCGCATAAAAGAGAGATTGCTGCCTACATAAATATATCTAAACTTTTTTATAAATGGAACTTTGTCTGTGTGTGTGTGTGTGTGTGTGTGTGTGTGTGTGTGTGTCTGTTACCTATAGACTCCGAAACGGCTGAACCGATTTTCTTAAAAATTCACACAATTGTACTATAAGCGTTTGCGAGTGTTCTTAGCTAGGTTTTGTATCGAGGTCCCCCCGATAAATATCGAAAATCGATAATCGAAAAAATTGGGTTATTGAAGTAGTGGTCCGATTTTAATCAAATTTGATACACTCATAGACAAAGACATAAGAAACGATATTCAGAAGTTTCAAGGTTATAGTTCTTACAATAGTGCAGAAAATCGATAATATATATATATATATATATATATATATATATATAAAACACGATGTTTGTGTGTGTACCTGTTTATTATACTATTCCAGTTTAATATTGAGCATTTTATTGCCCGCAATAAACCCATATTTTGTTGTTTCTCAAAAACTAATTTTATTTTATTTTATGTCATATATATATATATATATATATATATATATATATATATATATATATATATAAAATAAAAAGTGTGAGAAGCCGTGAACGTTTTCTTTAAAATATATGTTTATTGTTTTGGTATTTATACAAGTTATAAAGTATTAATTGTTCATGATTTGCGCTCCACGTGTTACGAGTCTAAAATTGACTCTCTTCAGGCGAACAAATTCGTGGTTTTATGTTTGGGTATCTCTGAATAGTAATATATATATATATATATATATATATATATATATATATATATATATAAATTACTATATATATATATATATATATATATATATAAATTACTCGACGTTGGTTAGGGTGTAATGAAAGCTTTAAAACTAATCCATGGTCCTGGAGCTCAGACTCAGCCTAAATTATATTTGAAATAATAAATTAATTGCGACAATTTACCAATCGCACCTCGTGTATGTATGTATGTATATATATATATATATATATATATATATATATATATATATATATATACTAGCAGTATAGCCCGGCATTGTTTGGGGTGTAATGAAAGCTTTAAAACTAATCCATGGTCCTGCAGCTCAGGCTCTTTGGACGTTGGCACGAAAGACTATAAAGCAATAGTTGTTTCCAGTTAAAGCGAAACCGTAGACTGAAAGGGGGCCCCAGTGACCTAAGTTCTTCGGAGCAGAAGCCGTGAAAATATTTATAGAAGAGGCACAGGGAGGCCACGTCACGCCGGTGAGAGAGCGGTTTGCTGCCAGTAGAGGTTCTTGTTTATTCTTATGTCTTTCCCAAATATGTCGAGGGTTCTGAGCGTTTCTCTCAGTTCTTTGTGGCGTACTTTGTTGAATGTCTTTGCATAGTTCATAGGTACACTTCCTTTACAATTTGTATTGCCTTTTTTGATAGCATCCTAAGCATAAATATCGCATTCCTCATTCCGGTCTCTTTGACGAAACTGCCCTGTTCTTGTCCCCTATCTCTGGCCTGATTCTGCTTCGCGATTTATTTCTTACAATTCTGATTATGAGTTTCGTCATCTGGCTCATTTATCTGATTGTTCAATGGAGTTCGCATTCGCTTAAATTTTGATGTCGTCTTCTACTTATATATATATATATATATATATATATATATATATATATATATATATATATATATATTCAGTGAAATGAATTAGAGCGCTCTAGCTATTGGGCGCGTATAATGATATGCGCTAAAATCTGCCTACTGCCACCGAACGCCCATAGCCCAGGGGTAGAGTCGCCGACTGACGCCATTTCGGTCGGGTTTCAATCCTGGGTAAAAAAAGCAATCGGAGTCTAACCGTACTGATGAGCTGTGATACGGCGAAACAGATCTGTCTGCGGATTACAATATATATATATATATATATATATATATATATATATATATATATCTGTTATATCTACATGTATGTATGTAGATATATTTCCCTCCTTTCACGCTCAGGATTTTAGATTATTTTTCTCGGGTTTTAATGTAAGATACTAAGTAGGTACATCAATATATATGTTGCCGACATTTTAGCCTGTTTATCGATATAACTAGTTTGCCGTCATTTTTGACGGCACGGGCCCACTTGTACATAAATAAAATCTAAATGTACTTTATTTTTTAAGCATAAAATTGATAAACTACAAACCTAAATTATTCACGGGTCAGTCTAATAAATATCTAGAGAATTAATTTGTTACTTTCTCCATTAAGCATCCATTTTTGAAATTATATCTTATCTTGATAATTTTTGTTTTATCTTATCGATTCATCTTCTGATTCTGGAGTCTTCCTGTAATAACGAACAACATTAAATCAACTTCTTTCTTCCTATCGTTAATGTAATTATTATTTGACCTTTCTTTCTATCAAAAAGACTTTTTCTAAAAAAGATATATTTGCTAAACGCTCTGTTAATATTCGTTAAGATTATCAAAAAGGATATCGTTCAAATATTCATTGTGTTATTATCTTTTATCGTCTGTTTCACACAAAATATTCTTGCCTTCTCTTTGCTGATATATGCGTGTTTGGATTGCCGTCACCTAGGAGTCAAAATGGCAGATTAAAACGTTCTTAATACAAGTGACTAAAAATAAGAACTCGCTGGGGACCCTATGATGATGTTATGCTAATTTTTTTAAGAAGTCAGTTAAGTGCCATACGTGATACACGCTTTAGGCGATCATGTCTCGAAAGAAACATGACTGACTGAGCAGAATATCCCGCAGTAGGTTTCCGTTATTTTCTACGATAGATTGGTTGCTAACCCAATCTCTCCTACTATTCAACCCATAGCTGGAAGGAGAAGAGATGTATTATATTATTATTAAATAGTAATTAATGGGGGATCAGTTCGTTACTGATAACAATAGAAAACCAATCCCCCACTTTATGTCCAGTAGCAGCTTTAATTATGTTTCCAACTATTATATTCAGTCAATCAGTTAAGTGCCATACGTGATACACACTTTGGACAATCATGTCTCCTTCGAGACATGACTGACTGGGCAGAATATTTTCCTGCAGTAGCTTGCCATTACTTTCTGCGGTAGATTAGTTGCCAGCCAAATCTATAGAACCCAATCTGTCCTGTTATTTAACCCATAACTGGAGGGAAGGGACGGATTTATTCCTTTCCCAAGGTTATTTGTGCATAAGTTAATAAAAACACGCGACAATGAATTTAGATAAAGATATGAATCGAAAAAATTTTCCCCCAGCTATGGGTTCAACAGCAGAGCAAGCAACCGGTATACGAAAAGAACAATGAAAATGGTCAGTTCCTTACATGACTCAAGTATGTACCTCATTCCAGATGCTAGCCTCTACACTTCAGTCAGTTAAGTGCCATACGTGATACATGCTTGGGCGATCATGTCTCGAAAGAGACATGACTGACTGGGCAGAAGATTATCCCGCAGTAGGTTGCCATTGCTTTCTGCGGTAGACTGGTTGCCGACCAAGGCTATAGAACCCAATCTGTCCTATTATTTAACCCATAACTGGGGGGAAGAGACGGATTAATACCTTTCCCAAGGGTATTTGCGCGTTAGTGAATACAATGGATTCAGCTGGAATTCGAACTCGGCTCCCCGATTTCTCGTTCCGAGCCGATATCCACTGGACCACAATGCACATCCAGCCTCTACACTTACATGAACCAAATCAGGCTGAAAACGGAATATTGCTGCCCAATCTTTACCCCTCAATCTCCAAGTCTCCAGATTTTTGTGGGTGATTAATTATTTCCATCCTGCAATCCCTTTCTCACAATCCAAACCGTCCAAGACTCTCTCAGCTTATCTCTATTTTTTTTTTATTGCGCAGGGTGTTACATAGGGTCGGGGGGGGGAGTGATGGGAAAAGGATGGTTAGATATAGGAAATGTCAGAAGGAGGGTGATAGACGGGTAAGGGTACAGAGAATGAGGGTTGGTTAGATGGTGAGGGTGTTTGAGAGAATAGATGCAAGTTAGCGTGTTAGGAGGTGTCTATTGACCTTACACTTAAACTCCAGGAGATTGTAGCCGTCGGGGAAGCAGACACGTGGAAGGGAATTCCACAGGCGGGAAGCACGAGAAAAGAAGCTGTTGGGGTAGAAATTACGGTTACATCTTATCTGTTTTACTGTAAAAGGGTGGGATCTAGTTGCTAATCTAGTATGAAAAATGCTCGAACGAACTACATTGCTTAGTTCCACCAGTTTTAACCTTCATGGCTAATGTTTTACAAGACTGGCAACAAGGTCCCACCCTTTTACAGTTAAATCAACCAAATGCAGCCGATAATTCTATTCCATCAGCTTCTTTTCTCTCGCTTCTCGCCTGTGGAACTCCCTTCCATATACCTGCTTTCCTGGCGTCTATAACCTCCAGGAATTTAAATGCAAAGTCAATTCCCATCTCTTATCCACTTGACTCCAGTTCTTTCTACATCACTCCGTATATCTTGTTCTTTTCCTTTCTCTCTACCTTTGCAACTGTCTTTACTCCTGTGTTCACATCCTTCCCTTGCCCTTTCTCTGACACCCCCTGTAACTGGTTCGTCTTTCTCTTCACACTCCTTCTGTCTAAACTGACTCCAGTTCTTTCTACATCACTCTGTATATCTTGTTCTTTTCCTTTCTTTCTACCTTCGCAGCTGTCTTCATTCCTGTGTTCACATCCTTCTCTTGCCCTTTTCTTTTTCACCTTCGTCTTTGTCATTACTTTCTTCCTGCCTAAAACTTTAACTCTCTTATTGTAGCCCTCTGCACATCAGTGGTGTCAACGCCTTTCTTGGGGTGAAATAATAAAAAAAGAACGTCCACCATATCACTGACATTGTATATTGCTATCCAGTACCTTTACAAGAATCCAATCAGACCAAAAATGGATTACTCTTGCCATATATAGGCAGGAGTTACTCGATCTTCACATTCCAATCTTGATAGAGAACAAAACTGTCTCCGTGTTCTTGTGAGTGTTTAATTATTTCCACACCCCCAATCGATTTCTCACAAACGAAACCGTCTAAGACTCTCACTACTCTATCTCTATTATCATGTAAAGTGCTCAGACGAACCAGTTCCAGTAGTTCTAACCTTCATAGCTAATGCCCGCTATACCACTAACAATGTATCTTGCTATCCATTACCTTTACAAGAATCAAATCAGACCAAAAACGTGCAATGCCTCTTCTGGATGTCATGTAGTAATCTTAATTCTCTTCCTCTTACTATATAATTCCCTGTAGTTAAGTACACAGCTTTGTGTACCTAGTTAAAGTGAGTGTTATTCCCAGCCTGTCTTTTGTTATGATCCACGTCGAGATACCCATTTTCCCCAGTTTTTTTTTTTGGGGGGGGGGGTCTCTCCGCTTTATCTCGTCTGGGTCAGGATTATAATTCCCCATCCATTTTATTTTATTTTTCTCCCTTCTTATTTTTTGGGTTGCTTGGGCCCGACTAACATCATAGATTTATTTTGTATTTTTGTTGAAACATTTTATTTTGGAATTGTATTCATACTCCCGCCCATCTATCATGTCATGTGAAAATTTTTTATATATTTTTGTATATCATATATTGTATATAATTTTTATTGTCATTTGGGGTTTTTTAGGTCCTCGGATTGTATGAGGTATTGTGGTGTATGAAGGTTTGATTGGTGAAAGATAAGTTCTTATGATAAATATGGGAATTGTAAAGTATGTCTGGGCCTTGAGTAAGATTAGCTAGGTATAGGATAGTTACTGAAGACCATCTTACGTTTTTGTTCCCCCTCCCCAATTTGGCCTTGTGCTGCATCAATGTAATACAATGAAAATAAAGTTAGGGACACAGCTATCAAGCCAGCTACGATTCAGGCAATAAACAGCGTAACTGTACCGTTCGGATTTACATTGTTCTATTTACTCATTACTAACACTTATTATGTATACACTGTTTTGAACCTACCTCATGTGTTCGTGTCTTACTTCCGACCAAACCGATCACTACAAATTTGCGGCAAAGGTTTGCCACAACAGCTCCACAACAAATTGCCGACGAAGATTTGCGTTAAAATTTGCCACAACAACTTGGCGACGAAGATCCACAAAAGTTATTGGTTAACTCTAACTATGCTCGGCCGGCTTAGGGTATTTTTGTGGCCTGGCATATGCGCCAATATCTTAAGTTTACGTAGTTTCCAGTGGTGTTCTCTATCAATTGTTTCAGCTTTATCCCATAGTGAACGGGGATTTCCTTTCTCCCCCATTTGTTGCAGCTACTCTTGATCACATATAATATATGAGCAAGTAACTTACAAAGTTGAGTTAAAGGGAGATAACTACATGGTATCTGGACTTGCAATCGCACCTGGAATTAGAGTGATATACTCCAGTGATCGAAATAAAGGGTTCAATTTGAAATTTCTAACATCTGAAGAAGGCCAGAGCGTACAACGACTGAAACGTCGCATTTATATACAGTACTAGTTTGGTGGCAAGGTCACGTCCTTTCAGCGTTGAAATTCATAGATTGTCAGAAAAATACCCAAAGCCGACCAAGCATAGTTAGGGTGATCAAATATCTTAAAGAGATGAGTTAAAGAGAGATAACAGTTTCTTCTATCGCACCTTGCTTGTGGAACTCTCTTCCGACTCCAGAGTCCAAGTTAATTTGATCTTCAAAAATTGAAATGCAATATCAAACTTTTTTTTTGTTTTGTTTTTGTTTTTGTCATATTCTTTCACACTCAGTAATCCCCTTAATACAATATCGACTGTCTTGGGGGGGGGGGGATGATTTTTTTAAGTCATGTGCGTTGTGGTGCAGTTGATATCGACTCGGAACGACAAATCGCGGAGCCGGGTTCGAATTCCAGTTGAATTCTTTGCATTCACTTACGCACAAATACCCTTGGGAAATGTATCCGTCTCTTCCTTCCAGTTATGGGTTAAATAATAGGACAGATTGAGTTCTATATCCTTGGCTGCCAACCAGTCTTCCGCAGAAAGCAATGGCAACCTCCTGCGGGACATTCTTCTGCCCAGTCAGTTATGTCTGTTTCTCGACATGATCGCCCAAGCGTGTATCACGTATGGCACTTAACTGACTGACTGAATATAATAGTTGCAAACATGATGAAAGTTTCTACTGGTCATAAAGTGGTGGATCAGTTTTCTATTGATATACAGTAATAAACTGATCCCCCACTAATTACTAATTAAAAATATAATACATCTATTCCTCCTCTAGCTATGAGACAAATAACAGGACAGATTGGGTTCTATAGCCTTGGTCGGCAACCAGTCTACCGCAGAAAGCAATGGTAACCTACTGCGGGACAATCTTCTGCCCAGTCAGTTATGTCTATTTCTCGACATGATCGCCCAAGCGTGTATCACGTATGGCACTTAACTGACTAGATTTGTGGCAAAGTCTCATTCTGTTAGAGTTGAAATTGCTAGATTGCCACAAAAATACCAAAAGCCGACCAAGCATAGTTAGGGCGATCAAATATCTTAAAGAGTTGAGTTAAAGGGAGGTAACAGATTTTTTTTCTATCGCACCTTGCTTCTGGAAATCCCTTCCGACTCCGACGTCCCAGTTAACTTTGATCTTCAAAGATTTAAATGCAATATCAATTGTTATCTTTTGTATTCTTATTCTTGGGCGATCATGTCTTGAAAGAGACATGACTGACTGAGTAGGAGATTATTCCGCAGTAGGTTGCCATTACTTTCTGCGGTAGACTGGTTGCCAGCCAAGGCTATAGAACCCAATCTGTCCTGTTATTTAACCCATAATTGAAGAGGCGGATTAATACCTTTTCCAAGAGTATTTGTGCGTAAGTGAATGCAAGGAATTCAACTGGAATTCGAACTCGGTTCACCGATTTCTCTTTCCGAGCCGATATCCACTGCACCACAAGGCACATCCGAATTTTGGTTACACAACGTAAATAGTAGGACAGGACAGTAGGATCGAAATTGATTGGTTTTAATTTATGTCATTGATATGATGAATAAATAATGAATACGTATACACCATGACTCCCCCTCATTGGAATGTGATCAGCTGGTGTCAGCCATAAATATAGACTAAGGCGAGGAGATCCATAGATCTACAACTAGAGGCTTACAGGTCTTCGACTAGAGATCTACCGCTATTGGTCTACGTCTATTGACTACGCCTACGTCTCAGGATACTGCATACGATGAGTACCGTTCTTACATCTACATACTATATTGTTCTACCCGCTTTTATTTGCCTAAACCGCTTAACTACCTCGTAATCAGGGAAAATGCAAAAGATCTTAGGAAGACATTATTCGTTTTGTTTTTAATTAATTTCTAAATGTTTTAGGATTACCATAGTTAAAATAAGCGCGCTCATGTCAGCTTCGCGCTGAGCTGGAACGACCAATTTACTTATTTCATGAGTAGGACTGCTGAAACAGCTGTCGTTGCAAAGTACAAAAGAGAAAAAAGGTTGGGTTATAAAATCGTGCATATGACCAGAAACCCTTTCCGGTTCCTTTATTAATTGCATCATGGGAAAATTAATTACCTTTTTCTTTACTATTACTCTATTTGTTGGTTTTATTTTATTTTCCACATTACATCCCCACCCAGAAGCATAACTCTACAAAATTCCTTATTTATTTAAAATAGATGAACTCGGTATAACACGAAAATACAACAAAGCCTATGGTTTTAGTCGGTGGTTTGGTCTTTCATTGGTGTACACTACCGGCCATAATTATTAAGCCACCCCAGCTTTTTTAAAAAGAAATGATATATTATTGATTTGGCAATAAATACTAAAAATAGTATGAAATATATTATTTCTTTAAAAAAAACCCAGGGTGGCCTTATAATAATGACCGGAAGAGTACATTTGATAAGTTTACATCTGGAGTGCCCTCCTCGACATCTGTTTCATCTGTTTGCATGCCATTATTTTTGGTTGGTGTTTCCTTTGCCTTTGGATCAGGTGGAGTTTTGAGTTTTGAGTTTGATCTCTGTGGGTTATCTAATGGCAAACAAGTAGGAGTTTAAGGCCATTTTTTAATGTTCGGATATAATGAAAAAGTTGATTTAGTCTGATTTTAATAAAACAGTTTTTATTTTAATAAAATTTTAGAAAACTGAAGATGTCTTCTAGTTTTGTGTTCAAAAATGTATTGCTGGTAATAATTTTCCCCCTCAAAAATGCATTATGACGGTAATTTCTTTCTTCAAAAATGTATCAGTCAGTTAGTTAAGTGCCATACGTAAAACACGCTTGGGCGATCATGTCGTTTTTGAGACATGACTGACTGGGCAGAAGATTATCCCGCAGTAGGTTGCCATTGCTTTCTGCGGTAGACTGGTTGCCGACCAAGGCTATAGAACCCAATCTGTCCTGGAGAGAGAAGAGATAGATTATATTACATGATTATATTAAGTATTAGTGGGGGATCAGTTTAATACTTCTTAACAATAGAAAACTGATCCCCCACTTTATGCCCAGTACACATTTTAATTATATTTCCAACTATTATATTCACTCAGTCAGTTAAGTGCCATACGTGATACACGCTTGGGCGATCATGTCGTTTTTGAGACATGACTGACTGGGCAGAAGATTATCCCGCAGTAGGTTGCCATTGCTTTCTGCGGTAGACTGGTTGCCGACCAAGGCTATAGAACCCAATGTGCCCTGCTATTTAACCCATAACTGGAGGGAAGAGACGGATTAATACCTTTCCCAAGTATATGTGTGTGCGTAAGTGAATGCAATGGATTCAACTGAAATTCGAACTCGGCTCCCCGTTCTGAGCCGATATCCACTGTACCACAACGCACATCTCCAAATAAAAGTTTATTTTTATACTTTCATGGAGTTTCGACCCCAATTTTGTGTTAACAGTTACTACTACTCCGAATCAGGGTGGACATGGGAACAACAGCAATTAAAGGTGGTTCCATGCTCTTCACAACCTCCCAATCAGAGGCCTTGCTGCTGGATGCAGTTTATCGTCATACCCAGGACCATGATCAGGTAGAGGCCGTCTTGACTGTGTTACAGGCTTCAGTTACTCCAAGCACACCTTTCGATTATTTTCAGAATTAAAATCAATAATAAAATATTTGTCATTTCTCTGCAATAGTTTAAACGGTGCAGCGTAGGGGTCTCTAAAGAGCACCTTACTCTATCCACGCGTAGCCAGACTTAGGTGCCTTTATTTAGTTTTGAGGGAATTAAGGGTGTTGGAACAGTGTGTAGACATATTTCAGAGAGAAATTCCGTTTTTAGTCTCATAATTTCTTGTGCTAATTGATTAACATTTTTCATTTGTTACTGGCTTCAGTTGGACGCTGGCAGTAATCTTGCATGAAATATTCAGAAAATGGTCATTCTAGGTATTATGGAAGTTGTAAGGTTGTAGTGTTTGTGCGTATTTTAGGTGAAGGCGAGTGTTCACTCTACAAACAATGAAGAAGTGTACAGCAACTTGGATTTTACTACAGCCCGTTTATTTTCTTTTAAGGTGACTGGAGGTCTCAGTGTCTCTTGGGAGTGTCCGTTTTCTTTTTCGGTTCATTAAGTGGCGCCCTGCTCCTTACCAGCTGTGTGTGGGGCAGTGTATTCTGTTCAGTGTATTGTGTTCAGCATAACCTTGTGACCAAGGAACCGCTGTGATCAGCAATTAAAAATTAGAAACCAAACAATCTGAAAGTAGTTAAATTTGAGGACAAACAATTATGAAAGCAATTAAAAGTTTGAGGGCGAACAACTTTGAAAGCAACCAAGAGGTTGAAATGACAAACAACTTTGAAAACAATTAAAAACTTGAAGACAAACAACTTTAAAAAAAACGATTTTCAACATTAAATGACCCAAAAAAGGTCGATATACTGGTTAAACAAACCAACAACCAATGAGAAGTAAGTTAGGATAACAATGGTTAAAATAGGCTAGTCAAATTCAGCTTAGCGCTGATTTGGAATAACCAACTCACTTCATTAGTCAGTCAGTTAAGTGCCATACGTGATACACGTTTCGGCGATCATGTCTCGAAAGAAACATTACTGGCAGGGCAGAAGATTATCCCGCAGTAGGTTGCCATTGCTTTCTGCGGTAGACTGGTTGCCGACCAAGGCTATAGAACCCAATCTGTCCTGCTATTTAACCCATAACTGCAAGGAAGAGACGGATTAATACCTTTCCCAAGATTATTTGCGCGTAAGTGAATACAATGGATTACAACTGGAATTTGAACTCGGCTCCCCGGTTTCTCGTTCCGAGCCGATATCCACTGTACCACAACGCACATCCACTTCATTAGTAGAGCTGCCAAAATAGCCCCGAACGCTGACAATGGAAGGTGAGAAGAGAGTTCAGTTGTCAATAGACTGGGGAATCTAACGTTTAAATTTAAATGTTGCGTGGCGGTGTCTTGTTGGTGTATGCCTATTCATATATCAACAATTATTGTAGAAGTAACAAAACTTTAGGTTTCTACTGAGGACCTCAATGTCTTATTCCAAGCCGATATTCATTGCGATACAACACATACATTGCATTTAAAACGTTTGTGTGCGTAAGAAGTTTACAAAATTCTGAATTTCTTCTAGTGACCGTTTATTTTATTTTAAGGTGACTGGAATGAAACAAATTTTTCAATGTCTTTTGGGTGTGTCTGTTTACTTTTTTTCTTTTTTTTTTTTTGTTCAGAAGTAAGTTAGGATAACAATGGATAAATGGTCACGCTTAAGTCAGCTTTGCGCTAAGTTGGAACTATCAAATCACTTTATTTGTAGAGCCGCCAAAACAGGCCCGAAAGCCGTCTTTGGAAGGTGGGAAGAGACTTTAGTCGTCAGTAGAATCTAACATTCCCCGGTGGGGACGTAATTAAAACATAGTTCACAATTCTGATTAGCTAAAAGGAACACACACATAAATTTTATATCTTCCCACATACATAAATAGCAAACCGAGGGTTTTTTGTATTTAAATTCAAATCATTTTCACAACCGACATCCAGCATTGCCGGAAGACAACATTCTATCTCGGAACATTTCGGAGATTTCCGTGTCGCAATGTACATTTAGTTCATAATTATATGATTATAATAAGCTCTACAATATTTATTGTATTCTTATTGTATTGTTTATAAAAAAATAAATGCCAGGGGACTCAAAGTCGTAAAACCTTGGATCCTCTTCACCTGGATTTATATATATATATATATATATATATATATATATATATATATATATATATGAAAGAATATTAAAACGTTGTCAAAAAAACACATTATCAAACTCGAAACGTTTTAATATTCTTTCCTATACATATTAAGACAGTATACGTGGATCATCACTATGCTATATATATATATATATATATATATATATGTGTGTGTGTGTGTGTGTGTGTGTGTGTGTGTGTGTGTGTATTCCTTTCTATTTAGCTATTCACCTCTATTCATATCAATCTCTCTGTCTGTCATTTGTTCATATCTATCTATCTATCTATCTATCTATCTAGCTATCTCTGAGCATGTTCATATCTATCTATCTATCTATCTATCTATCTATCTATCTATCTATCTTGCACAGTGTATATCTGTCTGCTTATAAATCTCATTATCAGTTTTGTACATATATATATATATATATATATATATATATATGATTTATCTACGTTTACACCTCCGCTCATGACAAACACGCGAGACGCCAAAACGTTTTATTTTTCATACCCAATATAGTTTTTGTCGTTTTAGATTGATAAATTAATGTTCGAAGTTCGACAGCCGATACGGAAGCAAAACCATTTCTAGCCATCCGACGTTAACCACAATCTCTTTGTGATAATGGCAATTATTTTCTGAGATCGACGAACATTTATTGAAACGAGGAGCCGGTGAAATAAATGGCAGAAAATTATTTGACCAGAGAAAAGACAAAAGCCAAATGGGTTGCTTATCAGTTGAGCGAGGAAATAAAAATGAGACAATAAAGATAGAAGCCGTCATTTTTTTGTTTCGAGGTGGGCCGATTTCTTTGGGATCATAGTAATCTGTATATCCTCTCCCTTCAAAATCTCACATATATTATTTATCTCATGCTATTTCTCTGAACACACGAACAAATATATATATATATATATATATATATATATATATATATATGAAATGAATTATTTGAACATTATTTTTTATCGATACTCGTATTTAAGTAGATATTCTTTTTTTAATTAAACAGTATTATATATTTATATCTACTGGCCTGATTATTTACGATAATTTTTTATTACGAAAATGTGTGTCATTCGGCAGGATTCGAACCTGCGACCCCTATCCACATAGGGGAAGCTAGGAAATCGAAAATTGTGTTATATAGGCTTGACTAAAACCTTATTTAGACTGGATGTCATTAGTGGTCGAGCGTTGCCAGATCAAATGTTAGCATCCCCTATGTAGCTTCCCCTTTGGGCTACGTACTAGCTCGGTCCCAATTGCTTTGGATGATGTTCATGTGCTTAGCTCTTTCTTTTTTTACAACAATTTTTCCTTCCGCGTATATATATTCCGCGGAGGGTTTTTTGAAACGAGTATAGTGATGAGTTTGCATTTATATATATATATATATATATATATATATAGACTGATCTGTTTCGCTGCATCACAGCTCAACAGTACGGTTAGACATCCGGTTGAAACCCGACCGAATTGACATCAGTCAACGATTCTCCCTATGAGCTATAGGTGCTCTCTAAAGGAAGGTGAACTTTAGGGAGTTATATACAATGTAAACACACGCCAGTAGTTGGGAGTATTCAAATTCATTACTGAATGAACGATGCTACTGTTTTTCAAAGTCTTACACTTCTATATATATATATATATATATATATATATATATATATATATATATATATATCGTTCATTCAGTAATGAATTAGAACATTATTAGCTACTGGTGTATGTTTACATGGTATATCACACGCTAAAAGTCTGCCTTCTTCTACTGAGCTGAGAGGGAGAATTGCCGACTAATTTCAATTCGCTTGGGTTTCAATCCTGGCTAAAAGCAATCGGATGTCTAACCGTATTGACGGGCTGTGATACAGCGAAACAGATCTCTCTGCGGATGACTATATATTTATATTCATTATCATTTCACCCCAAGTAAGGCAAAAAAGCCACTGTGAGGGAATAAAAAATACAGAGGATGTCGAAGAAAAGGATTGTTTGGAATCAAATAGATAAAAGATGGCAATTTACGGTGCATTTAAAATTTTGAGATTGCAACTGTCAAGGAATAAAGCGAATGGAAGTAAGTTCCATAAACAGGAAGTGCGATAAAAGAAACTTTCAGAGTAGAAGAGTGGTTACATTTATCAATTTTGACGGTAAAAGAGTGGGACATTGATGCCAATTTAGTCGCAAGAGTAAACAGATGTGATCGGGGTACCAGACAAAAAAAAAACAGTCAGAACACTTGCCATAAAAGTACATGCAGAAAAGACAGAGGGAAGCCACATCAGATCGATGAGAATGTGACTGAAGGCGGGCTGCCAAGTCAGTGTATATATATAAATATATATAAAATATATAAAAAAACACACACCACTCGCTAAGTTCAAATAGTATCCCAAAACAAAAAAATAACTAGATGACACGTAGAGTAGGGTTGAATCAAAATCGCTGAAAACAGTTTTGAAATATAAAGACGAAATCAAATTTCACAATCAGTGAAAAAAACTTTTACGGTCAACGAAGGCGACAGAAAAAACTTGCCGCACGAGTGTGAAAAAAAAAAAACATCACGCACGCATATGAATATTCTAACGTAACATTCACGGTTTCTCGCACTTTTCTTCTATAGCAATTTCCCTCCTTGGAAATATCCGCTAATTCAGTTTTGAATACGTATATATATATATATATATATATATATATATATATATATATATATATATACCAAGGTTTTAAATGTAAGGTCAATAGACACCTCCTAACACACTAACTCGCACCCATTCTCTCATACACTCTTCCCATCTACCCTAACCTCATCCTCGGTATCCTTACCCATCTATCACCCTCCTTCTGACATTTCTTATATCTAACCACTCTTTCTCATCACTTTCCCCTATGTAACCCCCTAACCACTCTTTCTCATCACTTTCCCCTATGTTACCCCCTAACCACTCTTTCTCATCACTTTCCCCTATGTAACCCCCTAACCATTCTTTCTCATCACTTTCCCCTATGTAACCCCCTAACAACTCTTTCTCATCACTTTCCCCTATGCTACCCCCTAACCACTCTTTCTCATCACTTTCCCCTATGTTACCCCCTAACCACTCTTTCTCATCACTTTCCCCTATGTAACCCCCTAACCATTCTTTCTCGTCACTTTCCCCTATGTAACCCCCTAACAACTCTTTCTCATCACTTTCCCCTATGTTACCCCCTAACCACTCTTTCTCATCACTTTCCCCGATGTTACCCCCTAACAACTCTTTCTCATCACTTTCCCCTATGTTACCCCCTAACCACTCTTTCTCATCACTTTCTCCTATGTTACCCCCTAACCATTCTTTCTCATCACTTTCCCCTATGTTGCCCCCTAACAACTCTTTCTCATCACTTTCCCCTATGTTACCCCCTAACCACTCTTTCTCATCACTTTCCCCTATGTAACCCCCTAACAACTCTTTCTCATCACTTTCCCCTATGTTACCCCCTAACCACTCTTTCTCATCACTTTCCCCTATGTTATCCCCTAACCACTCTTTCTCATCACTTTCCCCTATGTAACCCCCTAACAACTCTTTCTCATCACTTTCCCCTATGTAACCCCCTAACCATTCTTTCTCATCACTTTCCCCTATGTAACCCCCTAACAACTCTTTCTCATCACTTTCCACTATGTAACCCCCTAACCACTCTTTCTCATCACTTTCACCTATGTTACCCCCTAACCACTCTTT
Organism: Ascarosepion bandense; assembly: GCA_037127315.1. Lineage (NCBI taxonomy): Eukaryota > Metazoa > Mollusca > Cephalopoda > Sepiida > Sepiidae > Ascarosepion > Ascarosepion bandense. The sequence goes on along the minus strand of JBBBDQ010000909.1, from coordinate 3,621,313 downwards.
CTCATCACTCTCCCCTATGTTACCCCTAACCACTATTTCTTATCATTTTCCCCTGTGTAACCCCCTAACAACTCTTTCTCATCACTTTCCCCTATGCAGCCCCCTAACAACTCTTTCTCATCACTTTCCCCTATGTTACCCCCTAACCACTCTTTCTCATCACTTTCCCCTATGTTACCCCCTAACCACTCTTTCTCATCACTTTCCCCTATGTAACCCCCTAACCACTCTTTCTCATCACTCTCCCCTATGTTACCCCTAACCACTATTTCTCATCACTTTCCCCTGTGTAACCCCCTGCGCAACGGTGGGAGTGAAATGCCTTGTTTGGGGTGAAATGATCAAAAAAGTATATATGTATATATGTATATAATATGTTATATATATATAATATGTTCTAACCACATATATATATATATATCGTGAGAACATTCGCTTTCTCAACATTAAGCCCGTATTCAAATCTCAACATGGTCGATTTTCAGAAAGGTGACTTTTTGATGCTATCGATCTTGAATTTGACGTGTTCTAACATGTTGGAATATAAACAGCTAAAACTTAGCAATAATTTTACGGACAACACATTTTCTAAAGTAAAATCAGTCACTTTAGTGAATTTGTTTTTTTCCATTTTCCTATATATAAGAGGGTCATTCAATAAATAAGTTGAACTTTTCTGTCTGAGGACTTCTACGAGTGTTATTTAATAAATAAGGTGAATTTGTCAGTATAAGGACTTCTACGAGGGTCATTCAATAAATAAGGTGAATTTTTCAGTATAAAGACTTCTACGAGGGTTATTCAATAAATGAGGTGAAGTTTTCGGGATATGGACTTTTACGAGGGTCATTCAATAAATGAGGTGAATTTTTCGGTATAAGGACTTCTACGAGGGTCATTCAATAAATGAGGTGAATTTTTCGGTATATGGACTTTTACGAGGGTCATTCAATAAATGAGGTGAATTTTTCGGTATATGGACTTTTACGAGGGTCATTCAATAAATGAGGTGAATTTTTCGGTATAAGGACTTTTACGAGGGTCATTCAATAAATAAGTTGAATTTCTCGTACAGGGCCTTTTACGAGAGACATTCAATAAATAAGATGAATTTTTCGGTATAAGGACTTTTACGAGAGACATTCAATAAATAAGACGAATCTTTCGGGATTAGGACTTCTAATACAGATAGAAGCCTACTTTTTTATTATTATTTTTTTCCTTTACTTCTTTTTCAAAGTGATTTAAACTATTTTTTTTGTGTCGATTGGAAAAACTTTGAGAGTTTTGGAGATTAACAAAGATGGCCTACCAAGAATCGGGCTCCAGTATTGAACAGAGTGCAGTTATCAAGTTTTTGGTTGTTGAAGTATGCAAATCAGCTGAAATTTATAGGAGAATGCCAACTGTGTATGGTAACACATGTTTCAGCCAAAAAAATGTCTACAAGTGGGCTAAATTGTTTAAAGAAGGACGGAGCATTGTTGAGTATGAAGAAAGGCGTGGAAGGCCTACAGAAGTGAGATCTTCTGAGGTGATCGAATCACTCAATGACCTCGTTCATTCTGACAGACGGGTGACAGTGGATGAGATAGCAAAGACTTTGAGCCTATCTGTTGGAACAGCACACAAAATTGTTCATGATGATTTTGCCTACTCGAAGGTCAGCTATAAGGCCTCACACAGGAGCTCAAACGGTGTAGACCATCAACGAGCTGGGCGGGGAACTGCTCTCTCATCCTCCTTACAGCCCAAACCTTGTCCCTTCAGATTTTCACCTTTCATCATTGAAAGCGTTCACGAGAGGCACAAAGTTTGAAAGTGACGATGAAGTCAAAAGTGCTGTGAGTGATTGGCTGAGACATCAGTTCAAAAATTTTTTGTTCTTCATAATATGCTGGGGGTTTTTTTTGGGGGGGGGGGGGAGATTTTTCAGGGAGTTAGTATAGGCACCTACTTTTAATCATGATCCTTTAAAGCCCTAAAGTTTTTTTCTCAGTTTCTTTCACTTTGTGTTACCCCTTGCCATTTAACCCATAACCGGAAGAAGAAAAGACGGATTAATACCATTCCCAAGGAAATTAGCGTGTGAATGCAACTTGAATTTGAACTCGGATCTCCAATTTCTCGTGCCCACTGCATCACAACGCGTATCCAGAGATATAAGGTCCTAAATAGCACCCTGACCCTTTTACACTGAAAACTTCTCTAAAAAAATAAAACAACAAAAACAAATTTACACAGATAAGGCTTCTTCTTCTATGTGCCCTTCCCTTCAGGACGTAGGCGATCATGGTTCTCCATGTCTCCCTATCCCTTGTGGCTCTTAGTATGTTTGTTCCTGTTACCCCTGTCAACCCCCGTTCCGTCATCCATCTGTTCAGGCCCTGCAAATATGTTATCCGCTGCCTTCCTATGTCTCTCTTTCCTTCTATCTGGCCAGTCAGTATCAGGTTCTCCAGGCTCTCCTTCCTCATTGCGTGTCCTAGGAACTTCAGTTGTCGCCTCCTGATGCTCAGTATTAATTTCCTTTTAATTGCCATTTTTTCCAACACCTCATCGTTGCTTGCATGCTCAGTCCATGATATCCGCAGCATCCTTCTGTAGAACCACATTTCCGCTGCTTCCAGTTTTGTCCTCATTTTCGATGATATTGTCCAGCATTCACTGCCGTATTGAAGAACTGACATCACATAGCAATCCAGTATTCTCTTCTTTGTTTCTATTGAAATTTTCCTGTTTCTTAATACTTTACTCAACTTCTGGAATGCAATCTTGTGCTTTTGGATCACAGGAATATAAATGTATAGAAACTGCTGTGACCACAAAGTAAGGGGTCAGTTTATATATTGATTGTAATATGGAATTGATCCCCCACTTTATATCCAGTATACTTCTTTAGAACCAGATTTCAGTTGCTTCAAGATTTTCCTTCATCTTCGAAGATATTGTCCGACATTCACTGCCATATTGAAGAACCGACATCACATAGAAATATAGCACTCTCTTCTTTGTTTCTATGAAACTTTCCCGTGTCTTAGTATTTTACTCGGCTTCTGGAAAGTGTTTTTCGCTTCGCCATGCCAATTCTCCTTCGGATCTCTGTGTCGCACCTTCCATCTCCTGTTAGTATAGTATCCCCCACCTGTATTTGGCATTTTGGGTTGCACCTTTTGCTGATGACCATGCATTCAGTTTTCTTAAAGTTTAGTTGTAATCCTTTTTTGTCACTCTCCACCGCTACCTTCTGTAGGGGGTCTTGTAGTTTCCTTTCCGTGTCTGCAATCAGCACTGTATCTTCTAGATAAGGCTTACATCTCGCTTAAACACCGGTTCCCATAGGATCACCAAAGTTAAGCAACGTCTCACCTGGTCAGTACCGAGTGACCCCTTGGGAATATATTTCTGTAAGCTTGGATGTGCGGATGGTGTAACGGTAAGCCGAATTGTTTATCGGAAAACCGAGTTCTAATTTCAGCTGCATTCGTAATGTTCACTTACGTACAAATACGCTTGAAAATCATATAATCCACGTATTCTCCCTCAGCTAGCTGAGTTAATTAGTATGACTTATACCATTATAATATTATCATCTGTAAAAATAAGATAGAATGGTGTACCAAAAATGTTCAAATTTCGGAACTAAATAACCCACAGCGGTGTTTATATGCCGCTAAAACAAAACTACGTGCAAATACGCTTTGGAATCGTGTAATCCATCTATTCTCCCCTCAGCTATGGGTTAATTATTAAGACTTGTGTCATTTAAATATTATTATCTCCAAAAGTAAGATAGAATTGTGTACAAAAAAA
>JBBBDQ010000909.1:3597500-3610000 GCA_037127315.1 Ascarosepion bandense | reverse complement strand
AACTCCCTAACCACTCTTTCTCATCACTTTCCCCTATGTAACCCCCTAACCACTCTTTCTCATTATTTTCCCCTTTGTAACCTCCTGCGCAACAGTGGCAGTGAAATGCCTTGCTTGGGGTGAAATGATTATATATATATATATATATATATATATATATATATATATATAATGAATGTGGAGAAATTTGTCACTTAGCTGAGCAGTATTGTTTCAATCATGCCGACTTCGAAGTTTCGTGATGGAATTATTGTAATGTTTTCATTCTTCAAACTTATTTTGGTCCTGGGTATGACGTTAAACTGCATCTGGCAGCGAGGCCTCTGATTGGGATGTTGTGAGAACCATGGAACCACCGCTTAATTGCAGTTATTCCCAGATCTACCCTGACTCGAGGTGGTAACACCTGTTAGGGTCCCAGCTAGGAGTAAATATTTAACCCTCCCATTTTTTTTTTCATTTTTATGTTTCAATTGAATTGACTAGATGTTCTATGCTAACATTTTCTTTTCTCTTACTTCTCGCCTGTGGGACTCTTTTCCCAATCCTTGTTTTGCAATCAAATTTTTAACCTATAGATGAGGGAAAAAGAGCTGAATTCGGACCTTTCCTAAGAGTATTTGTGCGTAAATGAATGTAATGAACTCAACTGGATTTCGAACTCGGTTCTTCCGAGCTGTTATATGTGCAGACAAAAAAAAAAATAGAAAATAAACAAGGCAAAAATAAATTAAAACTTCAAACGCTTTGGACATAAATTGCACGAAAGAAACAAGAAATCTGTGCGCAGCGGAAGTTGATTTTCTAAGTGCCACTTAGATGTGGCACAAGGCCGAAAATATGAGGTACCTAGTGTGGAATGAACACAGTCGGTTAAGTCATGATACATGCTTGGGCGCTCATGTCCCGAAAGAGACACGACTGACAGTGCAGAAGATTTCCCCGCTGTAGGTTTTCATTGCTTTCTGCGGTAGACAAGTTGCCAACCAAATCTTTTTTATTTAACCCAAAGAGGAGAGACGGTATTGGCGAGTAAGTGAATGCAACGAATTCAACTGGAATTAGAACTCCGATCTCACATTCCGAGCCTATATTCATTGCACCACATCTCACAACCTCTCACTTGTAATATGTTCTAGTAAGACTAACTTGGTATGCAGACGGAAAGGAAACTACAAGACCCCCTACAGAAAGTAGCGGTGGAGAGTGACAAAAAAGGACTACAAATGACCTTCAAGAAATCTGAATGCATGGTCGTCAGCAAAAAGTGCAACCCAAAATGCCAAATACAGGTGGGGGATACCAGAATCAAGCAGGTACAAAAATTTAAATACCTAGGAAGTGTTCTAACAGGAGATGGAAAGTGCGACAAAGAGATCAGAAGGCGAATTGGCATGGCAAAGGACGCATTCCAGAAGCTGAGTAAAGTACTAACACACAGGAAAATTTCACTAGAAACAAAGAAAAGAGTGCTGGATTGCTATGTGATGTCAGTTCTTCAATACGGCTGTGAATGCTGGACAATATCATCGAAAATGAGGACAAGACTGGAAGCAGCGGAAATTTGGTTCTATGAAGGATGCAGCGAATATCGTGGACTGAGCATGCAAGCAATGATGAGGTGTTGGAAAGAATGGCAACAAAAAGGAAATTAATACTGAGCATCAGGAAAAGACAACTGAAGTTCCTGGGACAAGCAATGAGGAAGGAGAGCTTGGAGAACCTGATACTGACTGGACAGATAGAAGGAAGGAGAGACAGAAGGCAGCGGATAACATATTTGCAGTGCCTGATCAGGTGGATGACGGAACGGGGGTTGCCAGGAGCAACAGGAGCGAACATACTAAGAGCCACAAGGGATAGGGAGACGTGGAGAACCATGATCGCCTACGTCCTGAAGGGACAGGGCACATAGAAGAAGAAGAAGCCTAACTTGCAAAGCATTATACCACGTCAGGATGCCCGCGCTGCAGTGAGAAGGGAGAGTGGATGGGTCTGTATGTACGTGCTAGATACAGTGGGAGTAAAAGGGTTCGCGCCACAAAGATATGAATACCGATGACCTGACAGCAAACGCTTGCCTGAGTGCGCATGTGCTCACAAAATACGCAGGCGCGAACGAAGCAGAATCCTTTTTAAAAAGAAATAAAAACGTCAAATCATTGGAGGCACATTGAATAGAACATTCTTTGGCGTGACTTTCTCTTTTTAAAAGTTAATTAATTTATAATTTTGCGCTCACTAATTAATGAACTCATTTAAACTTATTCAATCCCTTATCATGCTATGAGATTTTTTTCTGACAAAAATTCTTCAACTTTTTTTTACTTCTTCTGCTTCTACTTATCATTATCAATAAGTCATCGAATACCTTAAAATAGGTGTTGTTGATAGATAGATAGATAGATAGATAGATAGATAGATAGATAGATATGAAGAGACTGAGATAGATAGATAGATAGATAGATAGATAGATAGATAGATAGATAGATAGATATGAAGAGACTGAGATAGATAGATAGATAGATAGATAGATAGATAGATAGATAGATAGATAGATAGATAGATAGAGAAGACTGAGATAGTTAGAAAGATAGATAGATAGATAGATAGATAGATAGATAGATAGATTAGAAGATTAGATAGATAGATAGATAGATAGATAGATAGATAGATAGATAGATATGAAGAGACTGAGATAGATAGATAGATAGATAGATAGATAGATAGATATGAAGAGACTGAGATAGATAGATAGATAGATAGATAGATAGATATGAAGAGACTGAGATAGATAGATAGATAGATAGATAGATAGATAGATAGATAGATAGTGATATGAAGACTGAGATAGATAGATAGATAGATAGATAGATAGATAGATAGATAGATAGATAGCGGCGGAAACGCAAAAAAATCTAAATTAAATTTCCCAGCATCCCTCGTTTATTTTCATGTTCATTTGCACCAATGTAACAAATTTAGTTAGATTAAGTCCTAAAAGACTCACACAAAAACTTTTTTCCACTGTCATACATTTTTCCGCCATTGCTGTTCTTCATATATGAATATTTATCTAACGTTATCAGCACACACACACACACACACACACACACACGCACATACACACACACACACACACACACACACACACACACACACATATATATATATATATATATATATATATATATAATGTTTTTTCTAAACATATTGTTAAATGTAACAGTCAATGAATGTTTATTATTGTTCTAAACTTTCGGCTCACATATGCCATCTTCACAGAGGTTACAGGGACGTTAACATAAAACATCCACCATTAAAGATGATTTTATCTTCTGTTGACATAAAACATTGCTATGCAATGATAAGTCACCGAATAGCAGACGCAGGTCATAAGTTTGTAATACGGTTCTATGACATCACACTGCGTGAGAAACCGAAATATTAACAGAACCATATGTCTAAATGGAATGTAATATTTTGTGACCAGATTGAAATGTGATTTTATTCAGTGTAGGTTGTTTTAATTTTATGTAGATGGTCTCCAATATCTAAAGATTCTTTTTACTGTGTGTATGTGTGAGTATTAATTCTTACTTTAGAACATGTAGAAACTACAAACTTCTACAAAATTGTACATTTGTTTCGGCGTTGAAAGAACAATGTCTCATCGCGTAGTTAATAATGATGGTAATAAGCGATTTATTGAAACTTGCTTTTTTCTTTTTACCTCCTAAAATATGTTTTCCAAAAATAATAGGAAGTGATGTTTTTCTTTTTTTTTTTTCTTTTTTTTTTTAATCATTTCACCCCGAGCAAAATTTTTCCTATTAAATTTTAAATTTTAATTAGATCACTGTTTGGAAACCGATTTTTTCTTACCGGCTCTTCTAAGAAATCCAAAGGATATAGTCTAGTCGCAAGATAATAAAAACTTACATTCTAACTGCTAATGTTAAATCTGCCTAGAAATCAAAGACTCTCTTTAATCAACCATTTTAACTACCCACACCACTTTCTTCAAAGTTCTAACGGTCAATCCACGAGACTTATTCCCTTATCACTAACCCCCACCAACATCCCACACACAAATGACCAAACATAAGAAAAGAGGCTTTCCATTCCTATCCACACCGCCTGATGAGACATTGAAGTTTCAATGTCGAAAGAAATGTCCGATTTGTAGTGGATATATAAAAAAATTATGTACATGTTATAAAATATAATTTATAATCAATATTCACAGCTCTATATATTATACATCGAGCACTGTTTTAAATTGATGTTTTGGACGTTGTAAAAATTCTTTCTTCGTTCTATATTCACTCGGATATATATATATATATATATATATATATAAAAAACTTAGCGGATAAATACCCATTTTCAACATACCATTTTAATACATGCATTCTCAACCCCATACAAACAAAGAATGAGGAAAACTTCTAAGACAAAGATTTTCTCTAGTAAAGGAAGGGGTTGGGAGATATTGGCTTTTATAGGGTTTAGCTAGCGGAATTATAGTAGTAATCTCTTCTTTGGTAGTGGGGGGTATGTTGCTTGATCCTTAGGTTAATTAAACAGGTTAAGAGGCTCATCCCTTGTTCCCTGTTTAGGATGTGGTTTCCGACTTTCTCTTTTCCAATCTTTTCACTATTACGTAGCCCCCTGCACATCAGTGGCGTTACCGCCTTGTTCTGGGTGATACGATTAAAGAAAAAAAAGATGGTGGAAAGTAACTGCTCAGCCATTTTTTTTAAAAAAACGTTATTGTAAATAATTCAAAGAATAGGATAATTATTGCAATTTATACTTATCTCTATGACAACACATACTATTGATCGCCCTCTCTTTATTTCGGAGTAAATTCTGGTATTTAAATTTCAAAAGTTTTATTTTTTCTTTATTGGTTTTTATAGGGTTAAGCTAACGCAATTTTAGTAATTTCTTCTTTGGTATTGGGAGATATGTGGCCTGATATTTGAGTTAGTAGTGGTAGGTAAAGGGGAAATTAACTGCTTAGCCAAATTTATAAAAACATAATGGTGACTAATATGAAGAAAAAGGATAATTACTGTAATTTATACTTATTTCTATGACGACACAGACTAATGATCTCTCTTCGTTTATTTAGGAGACATTCTGGAACTGAAATTTCAAAATTCAATTTTTTTAAAAATTTTAGTTATTTGTCAAACTTATAAACAGAGATACAGACAATGAACAAATAGATAGATAGATAGATAGATAGATAGATAGATAGATAGATAGATAGATAGATATGTTTTTAAAAGACTGAAATAGATAGATAGATAGATAGATAGATAGATAGATAGATAGATAGATAGATAGATAGTTTTTAAAAGATATGTTTTTAAAAGACTGAAATAGATAGATAGATAGATAGATAGATAGATAGATAGATAGATAGATAGATAGATAGATAGATAGATATGAAAAGACTGGTATAGATAGATAGATATGTTTTTAAAAAGACTGAAATAGATAGATAGATAGATAGATAGATATGAAAAGACTAGGATAGATAGATAGATAGATAGATAGATAGATAGATAGATAGATAGATAGATATGTTTTTAAAAGACTGATATAGATAGATAGATAGATAGATAGATAGATAGATAGATAGATAGATAAACTTCCGATTCTTCTTAACTTATTTCCACCCACTTCATTTTTTCTTTTTATTCTTATATATTCCCTTTTTCTCTTCTTCTTCTTTGCATTTGTACCTTTTCCACATTTCAATGAGTTAACCACGGCCATCATCGCCATTAGCAACAGCAGCATCATTCGCATCAGCAGCAATGATTTTCGCATTCGTCCGCTCCAAACCAGACAATAGTGCCTGTTTGTGTCGTCTGCAATGAACGCATGCGAATAACTTACGCCCGGCCAGTTCAAATGCGAATTACTTTGTCGCATCTACGCGCTCTCAATTGCATTATTAAATGTTTTCTCCTAGAATAAACGACAGAACTGATGTCCGCATTGAAATGACCGCTCTCCTTTCGTTGTCTCGATTGTATCATCTCGTACGCATGCGCGTTCGAGACTGACGCATATACCCTTCAAGAGGGAAAAAGCGGTTCCGTTTGTGCCATGAATTAACGCCCATAGAAACCGGAAAACATAATGTCTGAAATAGTAATAATTTGTAGCAGAGCACAAGCGCGATTAATTGATAATGTGGGAAAAGATTTCAGTAATTAATTTCTTCGCTAGAAGTAAATGAAACTAGCCAAAAATGGATACGACGGCTTTATTTAATGGGACATGATTTGTGGGAATCGCAGAATTGAAGGGTTGCCCCAGTTTGTTGTATTTGAGGTTTTGAAGCCAGGATAATATTCTGCGGGAGCATTGATTGTATGACAAATAGTTAACGAATAAACATAAATAATGCATATAGATAGATATAAAAAGACTGAGATAGATAGATAGAGACGAGATACTAGATTAGCAACTAGGTCCCACCCTTTTACAGTTAAACAAATAAGATGTAACCGTAAATTCTACTCCAACAGCTTCTTTTCTCGTGCTTCCCGCCTGTGGAACTCCCTTCCACAAGTCTGCTTTCCCGACAGTTACAATCTCCAGGTGTCCTAACTCCCAACTATTCTCACAACACTCTCATCTACTCAACCCTCATTCTCGGTATCCTCACCCGCCTATCACCCACCCTCTGTTATTTCCTATATTTAATCAGCCTTTCTCCACTCTACGTAGCCCCTTGCACAGTAGTGGCAGTGACATGCCTTGCTCGGGGTGAAACGCTTATAAAAAAAAAAAAAAAAAAAGATAGATAGATAGATAGATAGATAGATAGATAGATAGATATAAAAAGACTGAGATATATAAATAGATAAAAAAAGGCTGAGATATATAGGTAAAAAAAAACTGAGATAGATAGATAGATAGATAGATATAAAAAGACTGGGATTGATAAATAAAAAAGATTGAGATAGATAGATATAAAAAGACTGAGATAGATAGATATGATTAGTTGGTTGTTTTGTTTCATGGCATATCAACGTCTGTGGGTCATTTATTGCCAACTAAATTTTTGTCTCTAGTAATACATTCCTTCTTTTCTAGTATCAAGATTAATTGAGATTTGTTTTTAAGGGCAGGGTCCCCAGCCCTACCCTGTTATTTAACCCAAAACTGGAGGGAAGGGACGGATTAATGCCTTTCCCAAGGATACCAGTGTTTAAGTGAATGCAGGGTATTCAATTGGAATTCGAACTCGGCTCACCGAGTTCTCTTTCCAAGAGAAGATATCCACTGCACCACAACGCACATCCGTCACTAAGCGCTTACAGCACCTGGTATTCCCCAGCGGTCACCCATCTAAGTACTGACCAGGCTCAACGCTGCTTAACTTCGGTGATCGAGCGAGAACCAATGTATTCAACGTGATATGGCCGTAAGTAAGATAGATATAAAAAGATTGAGATAATTATTATTTTTTTAATGGTATCACCCCGAACAAGGCGGTAACGCCATTGATGTGCAGGGGACTACGTAATAGTGAAAAGATCGGAAAAGAGAAAGCCGGAAACCAAACCCTAAACAGGGAACAAGGGATGAGCCTCTTAACCTGTTCAATATACATGGGTGGTGTGTGAACCGGGGGATAGATAGATTCATCTACTCCAATTGAATATGAAAAGACAGAGATAGATAGATAGATAGATAGATAGATAGATAGATAGATAGATGTGAAAAGACTGAGATAGATAGATAGATAGATAGATAGATAGATAGATATGAAAAGACTGAGATTGATAGATAGATAGATAGATAGATAGATAGATAGATAGATATTGATATGATGAAGACAGATATTGATATATATATATATATATATATATGATGAAGATAGATAGTTATTGATATATATATGATGAAGATTGATAGACATTGATATAGATATGATGAAGATAGATATATATTGATTTGGATATGAAGATAGATAGATAGATAGATAGATAGATAGATAGATAGATAGATAGATAGATAGATAGATAGATAGATAGATAATGGAGACAGTTAAATAGAGAGAAAATGAGTCACAGATATAACAAATAAACAGTGCATATCTCGCGTTCTAGCTGTTAATATATTATGTCTTGCTTAAGCTACTAGCCGGAACGTCTGATAGAATTACCATAGACGAACCTCAACTTATTTTAAGCTCACTTGGTGTTCTTCATTAAGAGTGTAGACTAGTTTATTTGTCTCACCAGGTGGACAATTAATTACTCCACGTTACCAATTTTGAGATGTCTTCTTCTTCTTCTTCTTCTTCTTCTTCTTCTTCTTCTTCTTTTTCTCTTTCTTCTTCTTCTTCTTCTTCTTCTTCTCTTTCTTCTTCTTCTTCTTCTTTTTCTCTTTCTTCTTCTTCTTCTTTTTCTCTTTCTTCTTCTTCTTTTTCTCTTTCTTCTTCTTCTTTTTCTTCTTCTTCTTCTTTTCTTCTTCTTCTTCTTCTTCTTCTTCTTCTTCTTCTTCTTCTATTATTTTATTCATTCATTTATAATTTTTCCTCAATTTTCCAATTTTCAAATTTCCAATTTCTGAAGATTTTGCCAACTTACTAATTTTTATATTTTTAAGTTATGCTCAACCTGTATATTTTTCCGTAGGGTTTCTTTTTCTGAAAATCGTACCTGTACGTTCAACGAATGTGCGTTGTGGTGCAGTGGATATCGACACGGAACGACATATCTGAGAGCCGAATTCGAATTCCAGTTGAATTCCTTGCATTCACTTCCGCACAAACATCCTTGGGAAATGTATTAATCAATATGACCCCTCCAGTTATGTGTTAAGTAACAGGACAGATTGGTTTCTATAATCTTGACTGGCAGCCAGTGTACCGCAGATAGTAATGGCAACCTACTGCGGGATATCTACTAGATAGATATAAAAAGACTGAGATAGATAAATTAAAAAAATGAGATAGATAGATAGATAGATAGATAGATAGATAGATAGATAGATAGATAGATAAAAAGACTGAGATAGATATATAGAGTGATATGAAACGACTGAGATAGATAGATGGCAACCTACTGCGGGATAATCTTCTGCTTATTCAGTCCAAAGCGTGTATAACGTATGGCACTTGACTGACTGACTGAATCTAAAAGTTGGAAACATGATTGAAGCTGCTACTGAACATAAAGTGAGGGAGCGGTTTTCTATTGTTATGAAGTAATGGACGGATCCCCCATTAATTACTACTTAATAATATAATACATCTCTTCCAGCTATGGCTCTACTAGCAGGAGTGATTGAGTTCTGTAGCATTGGTTAGCAACCAGTCTAACGTAAAAAGTAATGACAACCTACTGTGGGATAATTTTCTGGTCAGTCATTCATGTTTCTTTCGAGACATGATCGCCCAAGCGTGTATCACGTATGACACTTAACTGACCGACGTTCAACGGATACTTGTCTTGTTGGTATATCAAAATTATGATACAGCACTTGCATAGGTTCTTATTTTTTGTGATCCTTTCTTCGGTAACACTTTTTTTTAAGTGATTGCAATGTCTTCTATGTTCCCATTTTCTCCTTTTACCATACATAGCATCTTTCTAATTTGTGACATTATTAAGCCAGTTAGTAATATATTCAGTCGAGAACATATATCTTCAAATTCTTGGCTAGTGAACTGTGTACCTTTATCCGAGACTATATCATCCGGAATGTCATACGTTGAAAACTGTTCGTGTAAACATTCACTGTAACCGTAAAAATTGTTTTTTGCACGTACAAATCCCAGGCCACCTAGTTAAACTATTCCCTACCACACAACATATTTTTCATTTCAATTTCCCCTATGAACACTGCAATAACACAGTCCTCTAACGGTTCAGTATTGTTTGGTATCAATCTTGATAATCTATCCGCATGTCCTAATTTTTTGAACGGTACCTGGCCTGTTAGTATCAGTTTCTTCAAGCCCTTCTTCTTCATTGCACGTCCCAGAAACATCAACTGTCTCTTCCTTATACTCAGTATTAATCTACTTTTTGTTTCCATCATTTCTAAGACCTCATCATTCGCTCCAGTAGTAGAAATTCCTTTTTTTCTAAACATAAATTTATAATAGAGTTTTGTGGTGTATCTGCAACCACAAACTCTCTCCGTATATAAATTTGAAATATTTTCACTTAAATATTGCTAACGCCTTTTTTGTTAAATCTGACTGAAATTTATTTCTGCTGCTAGTGGCGAAAACGAAGCATGTGCGATGGTTTTCATAACACCGTCATCATATTTATGTAGAATCATTTGTTCTGTAACAATAATCACTAACACCTGAAGCCAATGCGATTTTGTTTTTCGACTTATCATTGGTGCTCTTATGATAACTTTGTTGTTAGTATTTTTTTATTTCTTGAAACGCCTTCTGATACTTATCAGTCTAGTTTCTTTTCTGTAATAAACACGTCTTCTTTTTGCTTTTACTTTAATTTCTTCCACGGTAACTGGTAATTCAAATGCTAAATTGCATAATATATTTTTGATTTCAATTTCACTTTTTAGAGCTGCAATAAAAGTGTCATCAAACAGTCTAGTATCTTTTGTTATCAAAAACCGTACTTTAATAAAATGGTGCCCTAGTGTTGTAATCTATTTGTGGGATGTGTAGGAATTCCCTTCCTCCTATTCTATGTGCCCTGTCCCTTCAGGACGTAGGCGATCATGGTTTTCCACGTCTCCCTATCCCTGGTGGCTCTTAGCACGCCTTCTCATGTTACACCATGCAACCCTCGTTCCACCATCCACCTGATTAGGCCCTTCAAATATGCTATCCGTTGCTTTCCCCTGTCTCTTTTCCCTGTACCTGGCCTGTTAGTATCAGGTTCTTCAAGCCCTTCTTCTTCATTGCATGTCCCAGAAACATCAACTGTCTCTTCCTTATACTCAGTATTAATCTACTTTTTGTTTCCATCACCACCTAAGACCTCATCATTGCTCACAAGCTCGATTCATGATATTCGCAGCATCCTTCTGTAGAACTACATTTCAGTTGCTTCAAGGTTTTTCTTAATCATTGATGATATTGTCCAGCATTCACTGCCATATTGAAGAACTGACAACACATAGCAATCCAGTACTGTCTTCTTTGTTTCTAGCGAAATTGTCCTGTTTCTTAATACTCTACTCAGCTCCAGGAATGCATCCTTGTGATTTTGGATCTCACGAATATAAATGCCAATTCGCCTACGGATCTCTGTGTCGCACATTCCGTCTTCTGTTATAACACTTCACAGGTATTTAAATTTTTGTACCTGCTGGATTCTAATATCCCTGACCTGTATTTAGCATATTGGGCTGCCATTTTTACTGATGACCATGCATTCGGTTTTCTATCGAACCATAATTTGATATTAGAGGTCTGTAGTCTGTCTTCAACCGAAAAGTTATTCTGAGTATTTATTTTCACTGCAAATATTATTGTTAACGCCTCTTTTTTGATCAGGCTGATTTTTTTTTCTGTTGGTAGTAGCGAACGCGAAGCTTGCGCGACGGCCTTTATGTTACTGTTATCATATTAATATAAAGTTAATTACTGCTCTTATACCAAAATCTCTAACATCTGAAGCAACTACAATTTCTGCTTTTGGATTTTAATGCACTAATAAATAATAGGTCTGACGTTAGTATTCTTTCTTTTTAAGCCAATTGTCAGGGGAACCCTCAAATATTAGTTATATAAATTTGATAATAGTTTGCAAGTCCCACGAAGGCTTTTAAACTAGTAACGTTTGTTGGTTGGTTGGTTGTTTTTGTTTTATGGCATATCAACTTCGGTGGGTCATTTATTGACAACTAATTTTTTTTTTATTTATTGCTGGTAATACCTTTTTCTTTCAACAATTTATTGTTGTTTTTTATATAAGTTTTGTGTCATACTTTTTTTCTTTTCGAGTATCAAGATTCATTGGGATTTGTTTTTTAAGAGCAGGATCCCCAAGCCCTACCCTGTTATTTAACCCATAACTGGAGGGAATGGATGAATTAATACCTTTCCCAAGGGTACCAGTGCTTAAGTGAATGAAGCGTATTCAACTGGAACTCGAACTCGGCTCACCGATTTCTCTTTCCGAGCCGATATCCACTGCACCACAACGCACATCCGTCACTAAACGCTTACAGCACCTGGTATTCCCAAGCGGTCACCCATCTAAGTACTGACCAGGCTCAACGGTGCTTAACTTCGGTGACCGAGCCAGAACCGGTGTATTCAACTTGATATGGCCGTAAGTGGAAAGGTATATTCTTAATTGCAGTTGCCATCGACGGATCCGGTTGACGAATGTTTGTTGTTTTTTTTTTCTTTTTTCATGATTTGTACATGATTTTAGACAAAAACAATTGGTAATTTTCCTCTGAGTTTGAACCCGTACTCTCGTATTTTTTCGAAAACTGTTTTCTCTTACGCAATATGTTGC